>CAUYON010150603.1:0-50189 GCA_963573935.1 Arctocebus calabarensis | reverse complement strand
TTTCATCATAAGGACACTTGCACTAGACTGTTTATTGCAGCTCAATTTACAATCGCCAAAATGTGGAAATAACCTAAATGCCCACCGACCCAGAATGGATTAACAAACTATGGTATATGTACACTATGGAATACTATTTAGCTATTTAAAAAAATGGAGACTTTACAGCCTTTGTATTAACCTGGATGGAAGTGGAACACATTATTCTTAGTAAAACATCTCAAGAATGGAGAAGCATGAATCCCATGTACTCAAGTTTGATATGAGGACAATTAGTTACAATTATTGACAAGGTGGGGTTGGGAGAAAGGGAGAGCAGAGAGAGAAAGAATTAGGGAGGGGTGGGGAAAGGAAGAGCAGAGAGAGGGAAGGAGCGAGGGGGGTGGGGTCTTGGTGTGTGCCACACCTTTGGGGGGCAAAACACGATTGTAAGAGCGACTTTACCCAACAAATGCAATCAGTGTAATGTGGTTTCTTGTACCCTCAATGAATCCCCAACAATAAAAAGGAAAAAAAAAAAGAAAAAAAATAATTTAAAAAAGAAAAAAGCGATTTATACCATTTCAAGTCCAGTTTCTCAATAAAGAATAAAGGACTTTATGAGATGGGAAGCTTCAGGTCTGAAGTATATGCAATTTCTGTAGGAAATTCACATTTTATGCTTAGAACAAATATCTCTCCAAGAAACTGAGGTTCATCAAAGTTAATTTATTCTCTTTTTAATATTTTAATAACTATAATATTTCTAAAACTTTCCACTAAATTGCATCACAGCTCTTCAATTTATTGCAAATATATCTTTTAAAACAAAAAGTCAACAAGATACCATAAAACACAAAGAACAATTTATTTAAAATAAAAAATCATATTTTAATCCAACAGACTTCTTTCTCTTCATATCTGTACCCAGTGACGATGTTTTATAGGTAATTCCTAAACAAATTTTTAAAAACTTATGAAGCTATGTTTTACTCCGGAATACCGTTTTCACAGAACATACCGGTTGTTTAACAGCAGATACCAGTTTGCCAGGCTTCCGATGGCACAATGCTGACCTGTAAGTTTAGTACTGTCAGGCTAGTTGGTCTCTTCTGGCCCTGCAGACTTTTGCAGCACTTACTGTCGAGAGACAACCTTGTTGCCACCACTTCTCTTTTCATTATTAAATCCACAGCAGTAGAACATTCACGTCCTTAAGATGCAAAGCCTGGCAAAAAGCCTCCCACAGATCCACTAATGTCACGATGTTCTGTGTGATAAATTCTGTGGCTTCTTCACTTATACCATTGATTTCAGGATGTGGGTGGTAGGCCCGTTTCTTAATCTGTCTTTTTGCTCTGTTTACATCTTTTTCAACTCTTTTACAGTCAATCTGCACATACCCACAGCAGGAGAAGAAAGCCACCACTTGCAGCGGCTATTGCAAACTGTCCAACTTTCTGGAACAAAAATCCTGTCCACCAGCTGGTCACACCCCCCATTACGTCAGGGTGGCTACTGAGTATTTTGCTACCATTGGCCCGGATCTGGGCCCCTCAATTGCACCAGTAATGTTTTCTAGCACATCTAGTTAAATCCAACACGTCTTAAGAATCGTCATCACTTTCATAGCCTTGGGGAGGGGGCTCCCGGTCCTCAGGATACAGCCTGCTGCCTGTTCTGGGCATTCCCTTCACCCCCCACCCCCCTCTCCCCTGCACCAAGAGGCCAAGGTCTCGTCTGCGGTTTTTTTTTTTATTTTGCTCCTACTCATCCTGCTCTTCCGCTTGCAGTCCTTTCCTCCTCCTCTGGGAGGCGCCTCTTCCCCACAGTAAGTTCATTCTTCATGGACCACAGAGCTCATCAGATATAAAGCAATAATTCCATTGCTGGTTTTCCTAACCTCCAAGTCATTTCTCTTTATCTTACTTCTGCCTTATTAGCATAATAATGGTCAATATCAATGCTTGGGGCCAGCTGACCCCTTGGTCACTTTAATTGTTGATGGAGATGGAGGCAGTGAAGGGCACGCCAGCGCTGCAGTGTGATTTAGACTCAGCCCAAACAGCAAAACCAATGGCAAAATGGCACAAAACTGTGCTCCTGGGTTGTTTAATCCTGGGAAATAGAGGCTATGAAGCTTGCATCTGACCGCATTACCTAGAACATTGATTCTGAACATGGTAAATCATATGCTATTTGTAAGTGCATTTTTATGCGGAACCAATTGTACCAAATATGTGAGCCTCAGGGAGAAAATATGTTGGGATCTTAAGAAAAAAAGAATGTATTTAGAGTAGAAATGATATTAAATAACTACACCTATATGAACCATGAGGACGGCTTATATATAACAACTGTTGTCATATTTCAAGCATGCGAATCACACACACAAATTCCTTTCAAAACGCGTGAATAAAGATATTCAGTTTATAGTCTGGAGCAATTCATGCCAATTAAGTCATATATATGACATTATATACTAAACAACTATTTTACTGTCTTATTAGCTACCTTATTGCAATTTCATGTTCTGGAAAACTTACTATATACAAAATATGCACACATTTTCTTGCTGCTCTATAACTCTGTATATCATGCTAAACCATTATTCAGAATAATGTATTATTCATAGAATTCAATTACCTTTGTGAAGAGCTTATACATCTCACTGTGTGTGAGTTGGCAGCAAAGGTTGTTTAAAGGGAAGCCTTTTTTCTTGCTGTAAGAATTGAGCGAAGAGCAACTCAGTACAATACTGTTTGGCTTTTGGCGTAGCAATGAGAAAACATGATCCATAAACTGTTTCTCTACCAAATCTGAAGTGAAGACAAAATGAACAAAATAGAGTTATTGCTAATGTATTTGCACCTCCAAGTGCAAGGCTAATACCAGGAATTTTCATGTATGGAAAACGTGGCAAGGTTTGAGAGGAAATCTAAGAAGAGTAACAAATTATTGAAGACTTTATTCCTGAAATAATTCCTCCAGAAGGAATATTTAATGTAAAAAGGGGAGGATAAAGGAGAACTTAATTGTGGTATGATGAGTTTTACAGAGAATATTAAAAATTAACATTGCTCTTGTACAATTTACCTTGCTACGGGAATTTTCATTACAGACATGTGGGAGTTTAGCAATCATAGATCTTAAACTGATGAAAGAAAAAATTTTTTATACCTAGTCATCCTTATTTTCATGAAAATAACTCTTCTATGCAATCACTGAGGCAAATATTTGCAGAATAAACTTAGATTTTCTCCACTTATAATAATTTAGGATGGACTGGAGATAATAATTTCACCATATTACCTGAATTCAAACTGGGATAAAAACTTTCCCTTAAAAAAAATATTTATCCCTCACAGAAAAAAAGAGAAGAGCATAGAAGCAGATTTAATTCCCTAAAACATTGGTTATTTCCTTAAAAATAAATTCTGTGGTTCTCCAGAATCTCATGGCCAATTCAGTCCTAGCCATACCTTTGTATGAAACAGGAAAGTGCAGCTCTTCTGGGAAATTGTACCTCCCCATGAGCACAGTGGGAAGAGCTGACAGAACACCGGACACGTGTGATCTCTAATTTTTGGCAGACTATAACCTGCAAAACTCTGGCACATGGCACTAGCTCCAGAACCTCACATTTTTCTCTTGATCCAATAATTTTATTCATTATCATTTATATATGAGTGTATGTTCAATGTTAATTACAATTGAAATGCCATGAAGAAAGAAACAAGGTATATCTGATTGCCGCAAATGATGAAAGGTCATTTTAATTACACACTGATTTGTTACTGTCAACATTAAAAATCTTCCAACAATAAAAATAAACAAATTTGCCATAAACTATTTCAGGAAATCACAAAAAATGTACATCGCAGGCATCAAATTACACCATCCATGGGCTTACACGTCATTGTTTCTACATATTTGGTAACTAATCTCCATGTCCAGTGAGCTGTGCCGTCCCTACCAGGTTCAATAAATACTCTTGCTGAAAAAGAATTCATGTAATAATGTAAAAAATTATAAATGTCCTTAATCGGTTTTTGAAAGTTGGCATATGCTAGTATCACTATCAAGTAAGTTGAGAATTCATTTTTGTTTATTGTTTGTATTCCAATACAGTATTCAAAACAAACAGCTTTTTAATCAGTTTGACTTGATTTAAATTGGAAGTGACATGTGGTTTATTTTGAAAAAAATAAAATGTTATAGTTAAAAGCTGTAATAAAATAGTTAATTCAAGGAGTATTGATTAAATTTATTTTGAGTCACTTCCCCGCATCAGACATTAGATTTGGCTGTCGAGGTTAGGGATTTAAAAAGTGAACAATAGTTAATCTCTGACCATAAAGAATTCACAATTGGCTCTTGACAACATAATTCTTACCAAAATGACTTCTTGGAGGAGTAAGAATGATCTTTGGCCTAATGCTTCCCCATAACTAATTGGTTACCCAGATTGTGTCCCTAATTTCAGCAGGTATCAGGAGCTAAATTACAAATCTGTTTAAACAGTTTTCCTAGCTCCTTACTAGTGTAATATATATACTCTATTTTTCCCCATCATCTATAGTGGTAGTTTATATACAATGGTAATTCATATAGTTTACAAGGTAACAATACAAACAAACAAAAACAAATAGGCAGCAAGAACAAAATTTTAAAAACTTTCTAATACTTTTATTCAGAATGGAAATGAAAAATACCTAGTTGAAACAATTCCTGTCACTGAGAAAAACTGCACAGTAACTTGAAGCAGATGTATATCTTTTTCGGGGGCATCATACCGTCAAATCAGATTAAGTGGTGATAATCAGATTTTGCAGTTTTAAAATCATGGCTAAATACACTATGTAGTTTTTCTTGAAATTAGCTTAAAGTGATGAAAATTCCACTAAAATAAATTTATAAAAACTGTCTCTTTGAGAAAATGATAGAGTATATACGTCAAGAAAATATGAATTCTGATTAAAGGATGATGAAGGATTCAGAAACGAGCTGTTTTACCTCTTTGATTCTCCTCGAAGGGCTCCTGTGAACCGCGGTATTCACAAACCTTGAGAGTATTTCAGTGGAAAAACTTCAAGGAAATCTAAACCTGATGCTGTCTTTACCCCAAACCCACAATTCACAGTCATGACCAGACAACGTTTGAGGAATCTTAAATTTCAATCTAATTCACAGGCTTCTGCCCTCAGAGATTGGGTAATTTTTATGCACTCACACGTTGAGTCTCTAACCTTATTTGAGGCTACCTGAAGTTTATAGAGCTCCACAGTGATGTTTGATCCTGATGCCAACTTTTCCTTGAAAGAAAGATCATTAATTGTTATAATTTGCAGTATATTAAATTGTTATATGATTCTACTTCTCTTTTCATATTCTCATAGAGAAGAAACTCATATTTATATTTTTATCTATTTGTCTTTATTTTATAATGTGTCAGTGAATAAAACTTTTAGTTCTTGGATGGTGCCTGTGGCTCAAAGGAATAGCGTGCCGGCCCCATATGCCAGAGGTGGTGGGTCCAAACCCAGCCTCGGCCCAAAACTGCAAAAAACCCAAACACACAAACAAAAAAAAACTTTTAGTTCTTAAACTTTCTAGAAGTGTAAATATTATAAGAACTTTTTTTATTAAATCATAAACATGTAGATCATGTATACATTAATGCATTTATGGGGTACAATGTGCTGATTTCATATAGAATTAGGAATGCTTGAACATCAAACAATAATGGCTGACATGAAATATCTGATTTTGCCCAGTATATTTTATCATTCCACATAGAACACACCTTCCTACTTCTAGAAACTAAATTCATGGAAATTTCCAGGAATACAGAGTGTGTAATTCTGTCAAAGATTGAAGTATCTGATAAAATAGAACCATGAATACATTTCTTATCTGACTTTAGGAAGAAATAGAGTAAAAACTAATCTTCAAAACCACTTTTTAGATGATTATAAAATAATTAGAAATTCTACTCTCCTTATAGGACTCAGAAATAAGAACTTCATGAATTCACATTTGGTAATGACCTAAAGGAGGGGGAGGAAATAGACTTTTCTACTGTGCAAATGTAGAAATATCAGAATTATCTTCTCTAAAATTATATTAAAGATTTATTTTACATCTCTTGAGAACCTAGTCTTTAATTTGGCAAAATCTAATTACATTCATAGGACAGATAATGCCATTTCAGTCAATAACAGACCACATATATCATCAGTGTCCCCCTCAGATTATAATCATGGTAGAAAATTCCCTTGTGACATCCCAGCCACCATCCATCCTTAAAAAAGTATAACTCCTGTGTTTGTGGAGATGCTGGCATAAGCACATGTATTGCACTGCCGGTTGTATAAAAGTACAGCATATAGAATTGTCTACAGTCATAATACTTGATGATAATAACAACACTATTTTACTGGTATATGTATTTGCTATTCTATACTTTTAATTGCTTTTTAAATACTTTTTATTTTACAGTGTGATTCTTCTACTTATTAAAGAAAATGTAAAATGGTCTCAGGGAGGCACTTTAGGAGACATTCCGGAATAAGGCCTGTTATCACAGGTGATGACAGTTTTGTGTTACCACCGCTGACAGCCTAGGGGAATAAGATGTGGAGGTGTAATACACATGTAATGATGACCCTGACCCTGTGTAGATTAGGCTTACATGTATGTGTGTGTGTTAGTGTTATGAAAAAGATATAAAAAGTAAAAACAAGATATTTTTAAAATAGAAAAAGGCATACAGAATAATGATGGAAAGAAAATTGCCATATTTGAATCTAAGTGTGATTACGAGAGTCACAATTCTAAAATTTAAGCAATAAAGTAAAACATGTAAAGGAAGCTAAGATGAATTGATGACTGAAGTAAGAAAAATATTTTTCTAATATATTTATTGTAGCCCAAGTACATAGTGCTACGGACTATGCAGGAGTGGGTAATGATAGCCCAGAGCTTTACATTCACTTGTTCGCTCACTGCGTACACCCAGAGCAACTTCCAGTCCTCAAAGCTGCATTCATGGAAAGTGCTCTGAGCACGTGCACCATTTTATCATTTATACTATGTTTTTGCTGTATCATTAATGTATTGAGATGGCACAAATACTACTTGTTACAATGCGTATATTCGCGCTTTGCGATATATGGCTGTACCTGTTTTATTTTCTTTTGTTAGCTCAAGCCACTTTGAATTTACACCATGTGAAGTTATTGATTGTATGACACTAATTTTCACCAAAATATTGTTGCAGAAATCAAAAGATAATTTTAATCTACCTTTATCAAATATGATCTAATTTTATGCAGTGACCTTATAAATGTCTTCACAATGCATAAAACTTCCATGGATCTATTAGATTTTACAATTATCTTATTATAACTTTTAACTGAGGATACAGGGACTCTGAATGGTATTTTTTTTTAACTGTGAATAGAAGAAAAATGATCACATTCATGTTCCTCAATATGATTTTTATTAAAACTTCCAGGAGTCACAAAACAGCTTATTTCTTTTTGTTGTAATATTGCATTGCAGGATTGCATTTAATTTGCCTTCTATTATTATCCCCAAGTCCCTTTTGTCATTGAACACAAGTTTTACCTGCCCCTTGATTGTGCCCGGTAATTTTTCCCCTGATAGTTTATGTGGTTTGTATTTTCACAAGATGACTCTAAATTTTTATAGCTTGCTCATATTTCCACCTTATTTTGGAGCAACTATATTATTTTTAGTCTCTTCATTTTGTTAACCTGTCCAAATTTAGAGTAACCTGAAAATTTCTGTTTGTATCCTGATCTAGCTATTCTCCAAGTCCTAATAACAGTTTCAATGTTTTTTTGTTGTTGTTGCTTATGACCCAATCACAAGTATAATCTTATTCTTATGAATTAGAACTTGATTTTTAAATCACGGCTTTGGAATTATTTTGAAAAGTACTTTCATAAACATCTTAAGGTTTTTGAACATTTCATTTTGAATGATGAAACATCAAGCTATAAAATATAATTCTCAATACTTTCTCAGAAAATAAAAGCACTTTCTTCCTGAATTTAGAAAAATTATCAATATCAAATTGAACACATTTTTTCTGCCAGTTATTATAGTTTACACTGCATACTTTATAGGTTATTTTTAGTTTTTTTTGCCATAATGGCATATCATTTTTATGCCGATAATATTTTTGGTATTAATTTAAATCTATTACACACGAACCTTATATTTCAAAGCAGTTTTTAAATCCCCATCACACTTTTACCACAAAATTCCTCTGTGGTTTCATTTGGATCATCCACATTTAGAAACACCTCCACATACAAACTTTTAGCTGTACCTCAGGTATTGTTTTTCATTCCTGGTGAATGAACAAATGTATTTTTAAAAAAGTTTCCTTGCCAATTCTGTGAGAAAATTAGATTATTCAAAATAATATGAATATTCATTTACTTGGGAAAAATTAAGTCAAGATCATGATATGGCAGTAATTAAAAGGTTTTGATTCAACCTTGCAAATCATTTTTCTAAAACATTGATCTCCCCAAATTCTGTGTTCTCACAAATCTTCTCTAATGCTAATTCTTTCAAATCTCTTTTCTACATTCTTCTCTTCTTGGTTTTTGTTGTTGTTGTTTTTGGTTTTTGTTTTTTTCTTATTTCTGTAGACTCCTCAAACAAAGGTATCTGGCTCTTGTAAACAGGCTTTGACTTTCTCACAGTTTTCCATTAAAATAAAGCCAGAACAAAAAGGAGTGAACAGGAAAGATACTGCAATTCTTGTCAGGCCTGTGGTTTTCCCTTCTTAGTTCTCATCCCCTCTACATATTTCTAGGAGCTGTGCTTGTGTTACAGTGTCTGTTTTCACGGCTAACTTGACCACTGGGTCACCATCTACAAATCCTGTAGGTAAAAGAAAAATCTTGAAACAGATGTTAATTCCTTTAGATAGCCTTCAATTTCTGAACTCTTATTTTGTTTTATTTTTGTAGAGACAGAGTCTCACTTTGTCACCCTCAGTAGAGTGCTGTGGCGTCCTAGCTCACAGCAATCTCCAGCTCTTGGACTTAGGTGATTCCCTTGCTTCAGCCTCCTGAGTAGCTGGGACTACAGGTGCCTGCCACAATGCCCAGCTATTTTTTTTGTTGCAGTTTGGCCAGGGCCGGGTTTGAACCAACCACACTCGGTATATGGGGCCAGCAACCTACTCACTTAGCCACAGGCACCGCCCTAAACTCTTATTTAAAAAAAAAATTATGAATACTGACAAAAATGATATGAAAACAAAGAGAACTTTGCCTCATTTTAACTCATTTTTTTATATGTTATTCCCTTGCTTATCACAGATGCTCCATATGTTGTAAGTCATTTTCTTCAGGAGAGCTAAAGATTTTTGTAGATGCAAAACCTTAAAATCAAATAAAAATAAAGTATTTTTAAAACTCTTAATTATGCCCTGGGTTTTATCCCCTGTCATTGAATCAAATTTAGTTATCATTTGTATATGCCCAGCTCTCACAGAACACTTTTTGAATTATACTTGCTCCTGCCAGATGTATAAAATACAACTACCTTGTTACCTTTTATCGGGACATTTATCCATGAGATTCCCATACATATTTTAAATTACGAAGAGTGAATTATTTTCTCTCAGCACACAGGAAAAAATAAAGTATTATTTTGAGGGACATGCCAGAGTTTCCTTCTAAAAGTATTGTTTCCTAAGACTAAGTGTCAACATTGGAAGAATCTGGAAAGGAGAACCTTGAAACCATTTTACTCCAAAATCTTCCTTTGGAACTGACAATCATTTGGCAATAAAGATATTTGCACCAGATTATTCATTGCAGCTCAATTCATAATTGCCAAGACATGGAAGAAGCCCAAGTGCCCATCGACCCATGAATGGATTAATAAATTGTGGTATATGTATACCATGAAATACTATGCAGCATTAAAAAATGGAGACTTTACCTCTTTTATGTTTACATGGATGGAGCTGGAAAATATTCTTAGTAAAGTATCTCAGGAATGAAAAAAAAATATCCAATGTACTCAGTACTACTATGAAAGCAATTTATAATTACTCGCACTTACATATGAAAAATGAAACACAACTATAGCCTAGAATGAAGGAGGGAAGGGGAGCAAGAGGGGAAGGGAGAGGGGTGGATCCATAGAGGGAGGGTTAGCAGGGGGGCCACACCTATGGGGCATATTGAAAATACAAGTTGGATCTATCAGGTATAAAACACTAATGTCTTAAAGCTGTAATTGGGTAGATGAGGTGAAGTCTATGTTGATTAATAGGATGTAAGCACTCCAATTTGTACAAATAATCAGCACATTGAATCCCATAATGGAATAAATGTATTCAGGATCTATGTACAAATGACTTAATAAAAATAAAAAGAAATATATATGTTGAACTGAAAAAATAGTGGTGAAAAACTCAAATAAATAAATAAATAAATCTATGAATGTTTGAAAGTGGGATTAAAGAGAATGCATTCCTAATCCTGCTATATTTCTATCAGGGATAGAAATTAATTATGTTTTCAAAACTAAGATTCTTTCTTAGAGACTTAGAAAATTGTCTATCAAGGGAATCAACCATTTTCTTTTACCTAAATGTTTTGAGTTCAGTCAACAGGATACCACATTAACTTAAAAAGCTTTTTACGACTTCTTCCTTCACTTCTGCTAAGTGCTAAACTGGTCGCAATTTTCTAGAAAATTCTTTCTTTTGGTTGTTAATTTTTTTTCTATGTACAAACTCTGAGAATGCCATTGCCCTCTTTTCCTATGTAACAAGGTTTAAATTAGCAAAACTGATTACACAGTATGATTGAACCAATATGAGCCAACTGAGAGTAGTCTTCTCATAAATGACCAAGGTGTTTTAACAGTGACTTTGGGGAGATAATTGTGCCACACTGTATCACTCCTTGAAAATGGAGTAAGAAGAGCACACTGAAACATTAAAATTGAAGATATTAGAACATAGACATTTTTGAGGAGGAAAGGATTTGTGGATGTTCTCCACAAACCATAAAGGGTTTGATTCCAAGTTATAAATGGCTCATCTTTCATCTCAAGAAGCCCTTTTCTTTATTAGAGTATTTATTAAGACAATGTTTGAAAGGTCAATACTGTGAGTTTATATTCAATAGAAAGAAATTCAAAAACATGTCTGAAAGATACCACAAGTTCAATACATCTCAAACTGAATTCATTACCACATTCCACGCACACACACACACACACACACACACACACACACACACATATTCAAAACTAAACCTATTCTTAAATTTTGAAAAAGTATTTAAACTCAGTTATTTATGATCTTGGAAAATGCCTTCAACCCAATTTTGAAATTTACATTCTATTAAGAATTTATGGATTGGCAAAGTTCATATTCCATGAAACTCTCCAGGCAATTGATTACCCTCAAAAATATCTCCCTTACCTGATTTTCCTTCTCATTCTTGTTGTCACACGTTTAGTTTAGGATTCCCTTTTTACTCTACTCCCTGATCCTCTTTTCCATTTCTCATTCCTCTAGTCCATATTTCATACTGCCTCTATAATTAATCATCAAAAAACTATATCTGCCAGTAGGTACATTGTCCTAGGAATTTTATAAATTTTCTAGAACTGCATTAAAAAAATGCCACCCACTAGACAGCTCAAACACTACCTAGAGTTTGAGAAATGTATTTTTTCATTACCTAGAGATTGCAAGTATAAGATAAAGGTATTATCAGTCTTGATTTTTTTCTAAAATCTCTCTTCTTGGCTTACAGGTGACTTTTGCCTTCTAATTCTTCTTCTTCATCATCAGCTTCTTCTTCTTCTTCTTTTGAGATAGTCTCATTTTGTCATACTTGGTGGAGTGCTGTGGCATCATAGCTCACAGGAACCTAAAATTCCTGGGCTTAAGTGAGCCCCTCAAGTAGCTGGGACTCAGCCCCTCAAGTAGCTGGGACTACAGGCACTTGCCACAATACCTGCCTATTTTTAGAGATGAGGTCTCACTCTGGATCAGGCTGGTTTCAAACCTGTGACCTCAGGCAATTCACCCACCTACGTCTCTGAAGTGACTACCTTCTTGCTGTCATTGAATGGTCATCCTAGTTTCTGTGTGTTTCCTTATTTTGATTTCTTCCCTATAAGGTCACCAGTCATATTAGATTAGAGACTATCCATTTGACCTCATTTTGCCTTAATTAACTCTAATTTGGTCTTTTAATCTCTCTGAAAGAATGTCTGTTAGCCACAAGTCTATGAGTTAGCCATAAGAGCCTTGAGAGAGAAGCAGGTAAGTAAGGTTTGGCTGTGTGGGTCAGGTGAAACACAATGAGGAGATAAAAATGAAAGACTTAAAATGGAAAAAATGTACTACTTATGGATTCCAGAGAGAAAAAGGGTGCCCATGAGGGGTAACAGGATGGCTAAAGGCGTCAGAGGGCCCAGTGATTATAGGGGAAGAGTGAGAGAGAAGTTGATACAGAGAAAGAGAGAATAGTCCCGTTGGACTAAGTCTTTATTATAATCCATGGAAACTATCCTTCAGGCTTTCCTATGTGGCACTGAGGACTAGCTAGCGTAAAGAAAGTACTCTCTAAAGGAGACACTTATTTACGTGACGCTTATGTTAATCATTACATTTGGTCATGGTTTGCAGCTGTGGTCTGTACTGAGTTTCCAGTTTATGAGATAAGGAATTAAAAACATGCATATTGCAAAAAACAATACAGGGAGAGGAAGATTAACAAGGCCAAAGGTGTCAGCACACCACAGACTTACAAATACCTTACACTGGGTCTAAATACAAATGCCAAAGAAGCTATTATCTTAAACAAATTTATGACAACTTCTACCTTTAAATACAGTCACATTCTGATTTATTGGAGGTCTAAACTTTAACATAAGAATTTGGGGGAGACATAATTCTTTTTTTTTTTTTGTGGAGACAGAGTCTCACTCTATTGCACTCGGGGGAGTGCTATGGAGTCACAGCTCACAGCAACCTCCAGCTCTTGGGCTCAAGCGATTCTCTTGCCTCAGCCTCCCAAGTAGCTGGGACTACAGGCGCCCACCACAGCACCCCGCTAATTTTTGATGCAGTTTGGCCGGGGCCAGGTTTGAACTCGCAGCCCTCGGTATATGGGGTCAGTGCCCTACTCGCTGAGCCACAGGCACCACCCCTGGGGAGACATAATTCAACTTATAACAATGTCCAGGTATATTTCCAAGTATACACTGTGACTTGTTTAGGACCAGTGTATGATCATCCTTTGACAATCCATTCCGCTACCCTTATTTAAATTTGATCAAATGTCAGTGAAATTCTACTTGTCTTCTGTTCCTTTATTACCTCTCCACCTTTTAAAAAAGAAAAAAATGTATTATTACTGCAAGTTCTTTCTCAAATGTTATCTCTTAAGTGATACGGTAATCCTCCGTATGAGTGGTACACAACCTTTTGGGACTGGTTTCATGAAAGTCAATTATTCCATGGACCAGGAGAATGGTATGGTTTTGAGATCATCTGATGTATTACATTTATTGTGCTTCAATACATTGTGTTTTGTGAAACTCTGCTTCACAAAGATGGGATGCTGGGAATGGAAGGAAGCAGGCTTTTCAGTGCTTTTGTGGAAATCTCAGGATAGTCTGCCTTTACTTCAGTCTACAACATATGGATATTGGAAGTGTCTGAAACATACTTTTAAGGCCACCACCATTTACAATCTCAAGCAGTTGATCCTCTTCTAGCACGTAGAAAGTCTATTCACTTAGCTTATTCACAACAAAAGTGCACATAACATATCCTTATGTACAGCCCCCTGAAAAATATATTGCACCAAAACAAGCCCTGTTGCCTTGTTGCCAAGACTCATCAACCTAGACTGTGTACCAAGTGACTCATTAGTCCTGTCTAACAATTGTACCTCAATATCCTTTACAATTTCATCAGTTTTTCTAGTGGTGGTGATAGCTTAATGAAGAACACATGTCACCTTTTGAACTGCAGCAAGAACTGCACTCCTACAAGTTCAAGACAAATGTCCTTAACAGCAGGCAGGGTCAACCTTCCCCATCAAGGGCTTATTAACTTTAGCAACTCGGTCAGCACTAAAGATGGTATTGCAGTGCAGACACACTTAGTGAATTGGTGGCTTTTAGTAATTTCTTCTGTTTTTCATGATAATGTTGTTTTCTTTTGAAAAATTCCAAAGATTGTCTTTTAATGCAGGGTGCTTGGTTGCCATATGGCAAACTAATTTTGAAGGTGTCATAATTTCCTTGGATAGCTGATTACCTCATGTTATACAAAGTGGGCTTTGGCAATATGGATCCCCTATTGTTATGAGCCCGTAGTTCATGGAGGATTCCTGGTATTTTCCTCTAGGTGAAGCATTCATCTTACTAGAGTATTAGAATCTTACCCTGTCTCATCCTTGGGTCTATCCCCCTTTTCAAAGAAGCCCTTTAGCAAGGTTTATTTTTAATTCAGCTTTCTAGGGTTAGCTTGTGAGTTTACCAAAACTGTCACTGAGACAGGCCCACAGTGCAGGAAAGCGGTACAGATGGAAGTGATAAATAAAATAGGGAGTGGGCCAACTAAAATAGATTTAAGGCAGTAGTCTTCTGACTTAAAGCCTGCTGCCAGATGGAGGTGTATAGTTGAAGTAAGATGCTTGCTTGCCACTATAAAGCCTGCCACCAGATGAAGCTTAATAGTCACTTGCCACTCACAGATAGGATTTCGATGTGAGTCTATAAGCAACAGTGTTGGTCTCTGTGCAGTCAAGCCTCTCTGCAAATAATAATCTTTATTTGCAGCCAAATACAAGCTGGAAATCCTGCCTTGGCTCTACCTCATATCATCAGGCACCAGAGTCTCATAAGGAACATGGGACGTAAATCCATTATACACCACTGATGTGACATGCTCATATAATAATCTAATGCCACCACTGACGTGACAGAGGAGGTAGAGCTCTTGCGGGGATGCAAGTGAAGGGAGACAGCTATAACTACGGATGAAGCTTTGCTTGTTAGGACCCTACTCACTTCCAGGTTTGTTACAGGCCACGGTCTCTGAGTTTGGGGACCTAAGTTTTATACAGTAATAATGTATTTGGTTACTTAGAGAGTAAACTATGAAGTCAAATATTATTAAAGTATTCAAACATAGCCTTATTCTTATCTTCATTTTACGTCTCCTTTTTCCACTCCCCTATTAGCCTATTTTTTTCTGTTGCATATATGTATGTATATATATATATATATATATATATCTTTTCTAAACTGAATATTAATTTAAACAAGATGGAACATAAAAGTATTGCTTATATTAAGTGCATGCACAGACATTGTGTTTATTGCTGAGTATTCAATGGTAGATAGACTGATCCTCTTTCTCAAGGAGATTTTGCTTGCAATAAAACAATCTTACATATCTGTACTATAGAATTTTCCAGGTTGCATTTTAATTCAACTATACACATTGATGCCTCTTTAGCTGAATAGTAATCACAAATATCAAGAACATTAATTACCCATCTGTTCATGCCCAGGACCTAGCACAATGCCTAGAATAATAAATATTTGCATAAAAGAAAAAAAAACACAGTAAATATATGATATGATTTCTTCCTCCTAAGGAAAGACCGGGAAGATAATTTATAAATGTAAGTAACTGATTTTTGGTTGATCAGAATAAGAACATTTAATTAATTGAGAGTAAGAGTTTTAAAATCATAGAATCTCAGCTCCTCTGGGAAGTGGTTTAATTTTATGTCTTACAGAAAGAGTGCTTGATTATATTTTTTTAATACTGAAATCTTTCCTTCATCTCTGTCAAGTTTTAGGAAAAGAAAGGTTTGAAATGTAGGCCGTTCTACTGTAGATAGTCTCACTCAAAAGGTTACTTTACCCTGTGTACAGGAAGTAATTGGATCAAGGCTTTCATTGGATAGTCAATACTTAATCACTGTCATTTGGCCTCACAATATGTCAATTTATCTTGTTCATTCAATTTTACTTTGACAAGAGATAGTATGCTTATCCGAGAGTATGCTTTCTGCCATATTTGGTAATGTGACAGCCAACGAGGATGATGAATGAGTTCCTGATTCTGCTTCTTACGTGTCATCAGATCTCTGTGCTCTGGTCCAGTCTCTCTTCTCTTCTTGCTCTGTACACGCTCATCCACTTTCCTGAATCCAATTATATCCTGCTTATCCCCCAATTTAAATCTCCAATTAAGTCCATGCACTTTAGATTATAATCTATAGAATCAGCTTCTTATTGTATATTTTCCTAGATGTTTTGTAGGTGACATTGATATTCCTTTTATTTATTTATTTTTTATTTTTACATGTACATGTGTTTCTTCGGTTCCTACTTTGGGTGATATTGATATTTCTAACATTGCACTCATCTTATTTGACCCTAGTAATATGCTCATTTTACTTACAACTGTTTCAACAAATGTTACTACCATCATTACTGTAATTAATTACTACTTTTTAACTTTTTGTTCTTTTTTACAGTTTTTGGCTGGGTCCAGGTTTGAACCTGCCATGTCCAGTATATGGGGCCAGCGCCCTGCTCATTTGAGCCACAGGCTCTGCCCCTGTAATTAACTACACACACACACACACACACACACACACACACACACACACACACACACACACACATATATATATATATATATATATATATATTTCTTTTATGGTCTGCTCACATCCAAATTTTCTTTCTGGAACCTGTGAGATCTTCCCAAGATACAAAGCCAAATATTTACTTCCTCTGCTTTTAGAATAAAGTCCAAATCACTTTGCATAACTTACCTTGATGTATAAGTTTAATAAATGCTTACCTATTATCCTGGGAGCTATGCTTCAAATACACACTCACTCACACTCACACTCACAGGCTTCCTGTTCCCTCATCTGCACTACACACCTCTAAGATTATGAAAGGTTTTCCAAGGAGAAAGTCATGCTATTCAGTTTTTTTCCCTTTTATCTTCACAAGTGCTAGGGATTTTGCATAGAGATATCCAACTCTTACTTACCTAACGTCTATTTTTAGGCTTACAGTTCAATATTCCTTCCTCAGGGAAATGCTTCTTAAATTTCTCATTCTTGGTAAGATGTCTCTTCATTCTCAGGGACTTTCAGGCACTGTGGACTATTTCATCTTTGTACTATGTTATAATTTCCTATTTGCCATTATGAAAAGAGCTGTTTCTATTCGTCTCAAACTTACATTTTCAACATCTAGTATGCCACTATTCATATATGATAAACTAGATAGTTAATATTCATTAGATGGATATCAATTAAGGCATGTGCCAGATACTTCTGTTTCTGCTTTAAAACCAACTTAGCTAAGATAGAAGATCTTACATTTAACCCAATAGCCATCCAAATCAGTCTTCTTACTGAGGCTAAATTTGTTTAATTTCATATCTTCATGCTCGTATCTAACCAAACACAGAAATTCTACTCATTTGCAATAGATATAGAAATCCCCATCTTTCCTTATAGTTGGCTTTAGTCATGGAATTCATCTGTGGTTATGGAGATGGGAGTAGAGTTATGCTTTAGAAGTACCTCACATTTTTTCTTCTCTAATAAAAAGCACTGATATTAAAAAAGCGCTCAGTGCTGCTCCTTCCCTCTCTGTTTTTGACCCCAAAGCAGGCATGAGTCCTAGAAATGTATCCTCCATTTCATAAATCTGACATGACACTTTTCAGGAAGACAAAAGCAACTATGCTCAAATGAGGAAGAAACAGATCTTTTTGGATCTTTGAAGAAATTGTTGAGCTACTGGCACAAAATTATTAACTTTGCGCTTCCTAACAAATGAAGTATAAATAACCTCAATGGTACAAGCCATTGTCTCTGGAATATTTTATCATGTTATTTCATAACACATATATGGAGCCTCACCTTATTTGACATAGCTAGGTTAGTACAGTGTGTGACCCAAGGTCAATGTTAAATAAAATATGTTGAATAAAAATCATAAGGAATGATACAATTTAGTGTTCTGTATAGCATCTCTAAACAGTCACTGTTTCCCAATCTCAGATTGATGCAACGTAAATACCTATTGTAGGCTTTGAACAACTAAAATGCATACAATTGTATAGACATCATACTAGTCCAGCAATTTTATTCAAAATTAATTATTTGGATACCAGTAAGTAAATAAAAAGAATTGAGTAGCTAGTTAACTCTGTGTCGATAGCATAATTTGATCCGAACAAAAAGTCTGAGACTAAGCTAACTATACCTGAAATAGTTCATTGTATATTCATATGAATAGTATAGATACATACCTACATATGCATATATGATACATATACATATGTATGTGTATATACACAAAAACAAAACCAAAAAAAAACCCTATTTCTTCTCTTTTTCATACTTCTGTGTATATATGTATAAAGAGAGAGACAGAGAGAGAACATTTCTAGGAGATATATGCAAAATTCCTTGAAGGTAGTGATCCCAGAATTTCATCTTCAGTAGGTCCTTGGTCTCAGTAATTCAAAGAATGAATCCACTGACTACAGATCAGTTTGGTTAAGACAGATTTATTTTATATAAAAGAATACAAAGAAAAAAACCCACCAAAGCTTGTAAGAAAGTGCTCTCTTTTTCTCTCTCTCTTTCATTGTATTAACAATGATAATGACTGGGCTGGCAGTAATCTCTAATTTAGTGCTCTTAAACTTTACAAACTTCATACGTTTCACAAAATGAAACAATGGTGGCCATAAAGTTCCTGTCCAGTTTAAAATAGTGTGTAATTTAAAGTTGCTCATGAGCTTTATGGACACTCTGTATACACACACACACACACACACACTAGCTGTCATTAAACTAAATACAGTATTTAACATATAAAGGAAGCACAAAAATCTAGCTACTGTTTAAAATGAAAATAAACATTCTGGGGCTTTGTGTTTTTTGAATTAATTCTTATATTATTGCCCAATTAATATTAATGGCAAAACAGGGCAACATTTTACAGACACAGAATATCATTAACTGGACACACAAAGTGTGAACTGGACCTGACCTGTCTACCCCACACAGCTACCCCCTAGACACCATCACTGCATTTAAGATAGATGAATAGTGAGCTTTAAAGTGGGCGTTAGCTTACTCAGCTTGCAGACTTCTTACCTATCGTTAATAATGATTTTATCTCCTTACTTTCTCATTTATTTTTCCCAGTTATTCTGAAAAGTATAACCTCTGGACATTTGCAGCAAGTTAAACAGCAAATTAGGTTAGTAATTAGAAAGACTCATTCCAAATCACCCAGCCAAGAATCTGATATCAAATTATGTATTTGAGCTAAAGATTAGAAATGCAAACAAATGATGCATATAACCAATTCGAAATTTTTTACCCTTATAAAGATTATGCTCAGAAATAAAATAAGTTGAACTATTTTAATATATATCAAACTTATATGAGAATGATTGCTTTTAAGAAAATAAAAATGCCTTATATTCTATATCTATATAAATATGTGTATATTTAATTATGTGTAATTTTCTTTTTTTTTTTTTTTTTTTTGAGTCTCAAGCTGTCAATCCTGGCTTTATTTGACTCTGGGTAGAGTGCTATGGCATCATAGCTGACAGCAACCTCCAACTCCAGCTCAAGTGATCCTGTTACCTCAGTTTCTTTTTTCTATTTTTTAGTAGAGACAGGGTCTCTCTTTTGCTCAGGCTGGCCTCAAACTCATGAACTCAAACAATCCCCACGCCTTGGCCTTCCAGGGTACTAGGATTACAGGTGTGAGCTACTGCGCCTGGTCGAATTCTGTATACTTGTTGATGGGTGCACTATTTGAACAGAACAGTAATGTTATATGTACAAATATATACTTTTGTGCATGTTAATTTATACATTAGTTAATCATGAAACAAACATCTATTCATTGTAGGAGTATGTCAACTGAAATGCTTTGAGTCATCAACAATTAAAATTACCCAATTCCATAACTTTGAGGAAAAAAACTAAAGCACACTTTTTAAAACTGTGCCTTAAAGAGGAATCCACATAGTAGCTATAACTTGCGTAAATTAGAAGACTATTAAGTAACGTAGGACAAGTTGTTCAGACCTTTGTATAAGGACCCAAAACACGGATTTGGTGAACTGGTTTTTGTCCACATTCATGAATGTCTATGTCCACACAAAATTCTGCAGTATATTTTTAAATATGTCTTTCACAGTGATATGATTTTTTTCTTTAATAAGCAGTATGCATCAATTTAAAAGATAAAAGGAAGGCATTGGTTTGTAAAGCACAAAATGAAAGAACTTGAATGTGAACATCGTGTTGCCCGTGTCTGGGATATGAGGATTTTTAACTTTGGATTTTCTTTTCTATTCATGAATTTATTTAATTAAAGAAAATATTTTATCTGTTACCAAAGTCACATCTAATTTCTTGCATAGTTCCATATACCTACAAGCCATACTTAACATTGAATAGAAAGGATAATCGATTACAAGTCTTGGATAGGAGCCAGTCTGCAGACCCAGAGGTGATTTTACAAATACAGGAGTAACGTCTGGACAAATGTCACAGTTAGGTAATGAGAGAACACTCAAGGTAACTCCTTGAATGGAGACAGGTGAGTTTATCAGGAGGTTTTTACATTTTCCCTTTTGCTTTAGGACAATGTCATAACTTCCAGATAACAATTTTTTTCATTCGTCTGTATTTTATTTCAGATAGCATTAAAGAGCCAGATATTTCCAGGATCCAGAAATTTGTAGCAAGCCAGAAAACTTGGGACATTTAGTCAACATTGCACATTCAGAAGATTTAAAGAGAAATATTCATGCAGTGTTGTATCCCAAATATGTTTCTTAAAATATACTGTTACATTTCTTTCCACTGTTTTCTAGAAATACCAGTATTCAAACTGTGCACATCACAATGTAAAAGAGATTTAAATATTTCAAGTAAGTGGTAAAATTTTCTGCTCAAAAGTAAAATCTTCAGCTGTAATACATTAACTAGTATTTCATGTCATTCTTATGAATATTGTACACATTTACATAAATCTATGTTCTTCCTTTAATAACAGCAAAGGTGTTTTGCCATAGAGCCATCTTCTATGAAACAGCCACACTCTTTTTTTTTTTTTTAAGAGACAGAGTCTCACTTTTTCACCCTCAGTAGAGTGCAGTGGTGTCACAGCTCACAGCAACCTCCAACTTTTGGATTTAGACAATTCTCTTCCCTCAGCCTCCCAAGTAACTGGGACCACAGGCACCTGCCACAACGCCCAGCTATTTTTGTTGCATTTTGGCCAGGGTTGGGTTTGAACTATATGAGGCTGGCGCCCTACTCACTGAGTCACAGGCGCTGCCCGAAACAGCTACACTGTTTTTGTGAGACTAACACCTTCAGAGTGTTGTTAACCACCTTAATTTCTCTGAGTTACTTGATCCTCTCTCTCTTTCTCTCTCTCTCTTTTCAGCGACAAGAGTCTAGTGGTGGCACGTAGGAAGGATTTGGGATTTGAGAGGGTTTAGCCCTTTGAATGAGGACCCAAAACACAGATTTTGTAAACTAGTTCTTGTCCATCGTTGAAGTAGTCTGTGAAATGCAGTCCAAAGATCACAGGTTAATAAAACCTCAGCAGTGAAGACAAATGTTTCAAAGAATATCAAAGTGAACAAACAATCAATACTAGTGATTCGATACAAAGACATGGAGGCCTTTCACTCATTGACATCAGTGACCTCAAAATTTTCCAAATCATTTACTCTTTTGCTGGACATGAAAAGAATGTGGATGCACTCTGCAGGAAGCCTTGATTGGCATGTATGAAGTTGCCAGAGTACGATCACAAAGTTCAATATAGATTGGTATGTGTCTCTTGATTCCGTCTTCAGTAGGGCTTAATTTAAAGATGGCCTCTCTATTTTAGTGTAAGGGAAGGAATAGGACATTGAGTAGATAGAATCAGGTACATTTTCTTGTGCCTATTAAATTTTGTAGGTAAACAGATGATGTTTTCAGAATAAGACAAATCCAGAGGCATAGAATTTTAAGATGACCTCAGGATCCCAGATAAATAATATTATTTAACTTTATTTTTGTACCCAACAAAGTAGAGAAATCTGCTGGGGCGTTTTGCATTGTGTTGTGATGTATAGTTTCTCTATTAGGAGTAATTAGATATCAGCACCTTTGTTTGCTTCCTTGACACCAGACGTTTCCTTCCACCCACTCATTCCCAATATCCAGGTTTCTTGATCCCATTGTACACCACTTTGTCATTTAATAACCACTCACTCATCTAGTCCTAGCAGTAACTGTGACATTTGTCCTTTCAAAGATCCTAATTAGACTGTCATCTTAGTCACTTTAATTGTAATTCTCTTGCCTATAATTACATTTTCACTTATTAATATTATTAAAAAAATTTATCTGAAATTTAGAAATACGCAAAAAATCTTACTGGATATTTGCTCAATGAAAGCTTAGACTTGCCTTTCTCTTGGCTAGGCTATTTTACAACTTTGTAGGATACATAATTTACACATATTTTTTACTAGCATAGTTACAAATAGTCTTGGTTACGTAAAATAGAAAATCTCAGAGGTTTCTGGTTTCTTCCCCTGTTATATAGTGACAAGTGTGGTAACTTACTCAGACATTTAGTCCTACTATGAAAACCCAAATTTCTCAAATCTTTTTTGAATTTGTTTTAAGCTCTATTTCTTTCATGAATTAAATAGTTAAATAAAATGTTATAAGTTGTATTGTGTTGTATTTACATGTGCAATAACTTTAAAATTTTACCATTTAAATATTATATTTTTTGTAGATTTTTTTATTAAATCATAGCTGTATACATAAATGCAATCATGGCTGTATACATTAATGCAATCATGGGGTACAATGTGCTGGTTTTAGATACAATTTCAAAATATTTTCATCGTACTGGTTAACATAGCCTTCATGGCATTTTCATCGTATTGTGTTCAGACATTTATAGTCTACATTTAGTAAGTTTCACCTGTACCCTTCTAAGATTAATAGGTGTGGACCCACCAATTATTCTCCTAAATATTATATTAAAAATAAAGGGTCAGAATTATATCTTTTAAAAATTATATTTGAATGACTTTTACTCATTAAATTATTATGTCAACACTGTGACAATAGTGTGAAATTGTTTTATCTTCCAATATTCCAGCATTTAACATATATTAATAGATGCATATTGGTCTAGCTATATGTCTTAACAGGTAAATGATTAAATATATTAAGTACAATGTAAGATGAGTATACTATAAAATAGTTATATTTATCAATGAGGTGTACACTGTACAAAAATCTTGTGCTCAGATCTTGGTATCACAGCACTCATTTAATGATATAGTAAAAGTCTCTCAAACTTAAAAAATATCAAGATTATGGTTCATGGCCATAATCTCAGCACTGTGGGAGGCTGAGATGGGTGACTTGCTTGAGCTTGGGAGTTCAAGTCCAGCCTGAGCTAGAGAGAAACCCCATCTCTAAAAATATAAAATAAAAAATTAACTGGTTATTGTGAGGGCTCCTATCGTCTCAGCTACCTGGGAAGCTGACGCTGAAGAATCAATTGAGGTTGATGTAAGTTAGGCCAATCACACGGCACTGTACCAAGGGCAATAGAGTGAGACTTTCTCAAAAAAAAAAAAAGAAAAGAAAGAAAGAAAAATAACAAATAAAAGGTAAAAAACATATGTAGCAAGAATGTGATTGATGTTTTGTTAGTACACACATGAGTAGAAATGCATACCACAGAATGGTGGCTATGTGCACTGTGGTATCTGCAAGGGACTGTTACGGAGCAGACTGCTTACATATGAATGTTGACAAATTCAGTTTTGTAATTGCTTCATTAATCCTTACTTATTTTTTATAATCTAAAATAGGGGTGTCCAACCTTTTGGCTACTGAGAACCACATTGAAAGAAGAAGGGTTATCTTGGGCAGCATACTAAATGCACAAACATGTAAGGAAAGCTGTTGATTTCCAAATGACATGAAATGACTCAGATTGCTTACCTGACTCTATATAACATTAAATGCTTACGTGACTTCTAAATAACATTAACATGTAAGGTGATGATTGAAAGTCACTGCCTGGTCAAGTCACCAGCAGCCTGGGTAACATCTGATGTTGTCAGTTTGACTGTGGTTGGAAGAAAACACATTGCAAGCCACACACCTCTGTAAACTGAAGCTGCTTGTGCACACAAACAGCAACAACATATGTTTATGCTGTGTGACATTCAGACACGACCTTGTCTTCTACAAAGTTCACATTCAAGAACATGCAATCAGGTTCCACCAAAATATCACAAAACAACTCTCATGTTTATGATTTTGTCTTGGGTCACATTCACAGCCATCCTAGGTCAATTATGGCCCTTGGGTCATAGGTTGGCTATCCCTGAACTGAAATAAATGACAATGGAGTCAATATTTGGGATATTTTATTCTATATTACTGTAAAGCTAAAATAATTATGAAAATTGCTACTTAGTTTTATAAATGCTGAGCATATTGTTCATGTTATTCTGAAGTGCAATTGTTAACTACACATATTAATATTAATGAAGTAAAATAATCTCATATGCTAATGATGTATAGAGGCACAGAAAGCTTTATGCACATTATTCAAATACTGAGAATCATCTATAGAAGACTGAATATTATTTCATTTCTTAGATAAAATATTCAGTTCTAGTCAATTGATTATTCTAATAATGTATGTATAATATATATATATATATATATATATATATACGTATATTCCACAAAACTTTATGTTGCATTATCATTCTTATATTGAAATCTGCTATGAAGAATATTGACTAGAAAAAATCAATACAAACTTGATGGTTAACCAGTGAAGAAAACACAGGAGTTGTACATTAAATTCTCAAGGTCATCCTACAAAAAAGTGTTACACGACCCATTGCTATCACTATGATTACCTTCCACATTCTCCCCTTGGGAAGTTGTGCATCAATGTCTGTGCCTAGTCCACCTTTCAAAGCCAATTTGAAACTTTTTTTTCTGGAATGGCCACCAGCGCTGTCATTGTATAAGGTATGATAATTAAATTTGTGAACTCATGCTGGAAAATGTGCTCCATAACTCATTGTTGAATATCACTAGTCATCTTCAAAGGACTCCCCTTGGCCATCTGGTGACTATGGGGATATTCAGCAATAAGCAATGTAGCACTTTTTGTAGGATGAGTTTGAGAACTTCACTGTCTGATCTTGTAAATTCAGAGATACTCTCTTAGAGGTAGAAAAGCTATAAATAAGCCTTACGTGGTTCCATTTTATGAAGGCAAGTTTGAAGACTTTTGTGAGTTAGAAAGGAAAAAACCCTGGCTAGAACTCCATATGTGGCTAAAGGCCTGGTCACGTAGAAGTGATTAAAGGCCTAGCTTCATGGGGGAAGGCCTGCAGGCAGGTACCTATGTATCTCAGGAATTTCCAGACTACTCCTTAAAGATAAATGACTGTCTTCAGTGGGTCTGTTAAAGGTCAAGCACTCAAACAACTTATTCCCCAAGAACCTCTATTGGTGGTTTTGTTTTTGATTACTTAGCATAAGAATAGCTTTAAATAATGTTAGTAGAGTGGTTATTGGTTAATCCGTAGACCCTTCGCTCCAGGCAGTGAGAGGCCTGGGGCTAAGGTTTAAGTTATATGTTTACTGATTAGTTGTGTGTAGTATTGCCTATATAAGCTTAGGTGGAAGAAATAAAGCTGTTGAATGCCATGAGAAAGCTACAGCCTTCCTTATTTGCCATACAATTTCATTGCAGGTCTTAACCTCTGTGGCACTACACCACGCAAGTTTGACACAACATTCTCTCATGTCAGCAACTATGGGTAGGACTTCACAGAAGAGGAAACATGTATTCCCAATAAACACAGGGAATTAGATATTTGACCTTATTAGTGATTAGGAAATGCTTTTAAAGAATTAATCTGAAATTCAATTTTATATCAACTTAATTGGAATACAACTCTCTAAAATAAAAATGAAATATGCTAATAATAGACACTGGAAAAAGTGGATTCTAAAGGTATGTGGGAGTAGTAATTGGCACAATCACTTTGGAAAAATGAAATTAACTGCTAAAGTTGGTCATTCATATGCTTTACAATTAAGACTTCAACTTTTAGGCATATGTATAAGGAAAACTCTTGCACATGCCAATAGGAAATATGTAAAGGCTGTTCAGGGCAGTGCTATTCAATAGAAAAAAGCCTAGAGAACAACACACCTGCAGCTGAAGAGAGTGAACATATTCACCGTGGTCTAGAAACACAATAGAATGTTTTAAACAGACAAAAGGAATGAACTACCATGGCGTACAACTACATGTAAGAAGCTTCATTATGTCTGATTAAATTTAAAAATGTCTCCTAAAAAGATTGTTTTATCAGTATAATAGCATTTAATTGAACATGTTACATATTTTTCAGAATTACACATAGACATAAGCATTCTATAAGAAAGAAAACCAGAAAGAATGAGTAGAAAATGTATGTAGATGCAGATTTTTATAGGAGTCCTAATTTTTGTTTGGCACTTTTGATTCATGTAATAACATTACCAAAAAATAAATGAAAATATAATAAAAAGTAATGTTGGTTAAGAATTTTTTTTTTTGAATTGGTAAATTTTTTATTATGTATATTTTACCATGACTTTAAAAAATATAAATAAACCTATTTTTTAAATACTTAAGCTATCTGCGAGGCAGATGGCAACTCAGTTCACAATTTTTTTTTTTTTTTGTAAGACAGAATTTATTCACAGAAAAGAAAGAGAAGAATACAGAAAACATTAAGGCATCTGTTAGAGGGAGAAAATTCTAGTGGGGAGAGAGAAGCTCTCTCCGTTTCTCTCCCAGTCTTTCCCCATCTCCTCCTTTAGGCCTTTAGTCTCACGGTATACATAGGTGTATGGGTTCCTTGGCCAGGAAACAAATGAATACAGTCCCTTCCACCAGGGGCAAGGTGAATGAATGTATCAATGAATGGATACAGTCCTTTCCTGGGATTGAGGCCTAGGAAATTCACAAGAAATTGACCTAGGCATAATACCTTCAGAATATGAAGTGAAAATTCCCATTTTTTATTCTTAATACATACAATTTATGATTTTGATTTTTCTTCCTTAGTCTTACTAGGAGTTTATCATTTGTATTGGTCTTCTCAATACCATGTTTGTGACTATTCTATCAATTGTGAGTTTGTTTTCTTTTTATTAATAGCTATAGTTCTTTTTTTCTTTTTAAGTTTCTCTTTAACAATTTTGTTTGAATTTGATTTGCTAGTATTCACTAGCATAAAATGGATACATAGGATACATGAGCCATAGTGCCTGTGGCTCAAGGAGTAGGGTGCTGGCCCCACATACTGAGGGTGGCAGGTTCAAACCCAGCCCTGGCAAAATAAATAAATAAAATAAAATAAAACAAAATAAAATGGATACATATATTAATCTCCAGGACTTATTATTTTTATATGTATTTTCACCTCTAAATTTCTTTCAAAGTGCTGATTTAGCTGCATTTTCATGTAACAGGTCAATTGTCCTTCAGTTAAAATACTGTCTAATGTCCTTATCTACTTTAGCCATTATGTTATTAGAAGTATATGGCTTAATATCCTAAATGTTTATCTGAGCACTTTGTAGATTTCTTTTTTTGTTATGGATTTGTGACTCAATTCTACTTTGGTCACAGAGAAGTGTTCAGGGTTTAGTTATGTTTAAATATGCATATGGCTCTGTTATAAATATTCTGTGGGCACTTGAAAAATGTGTACTCTTTATTAATTGCAATATTTAATATATTTTGATTGGATTCAGTTTCTAAAATTTGTGTTGTTCACATTTCCTAATCATCTACAATCTTTTTCATTTCTCTATTTTATCAGTGACTAAGAAGTAAGTGTGAAAAATCTTTCCCTATGGTTTGGATCTTTTTAAATCTTTTTTTTTTTTTTTTTAACTACTGACATTAGCTTATTAGGCATATAGAGTAGAGAACAGAAAATATTTCATATTATGGAGTAAACTTTTGCTATTCCTTTTCGTACCCAATAATGAGCATTATTTTCATATCCAATTATGATTTATCTTAACACAGTACATCCTCAGTCTAATATTACTACAGCTGTATCAATGTTCACTTGGTTAGTGTTGTCACCCAATACATTTTCTATTATTTTATTTTCAATTTTTCTGTGTTCTCAAACATATATTACATTGTATATGCAGAAAAACTTGTTTTTTTTAACTCTATTTGAGCATTTACTCCACTTAACATAAAATTACAGACATATTTGGAATTCAACCTGTCCTATTATTTGTTTCTCATTGCTTTTTCTTTGTTCCATTTTTTCTCTTCTCTTCTTTTAGAAATTAAATTATTAAGTGTATTTTTATCTTTCAACTTTGTTGGCCTTGTAGTTATACATTTATCATTATTATTTCAATGATTACTCAAGAGATTAAAACATAAATAATTGATTTATTAAATCTTAAGGTAAATTGAGCACTTACAAATTTATTGTAAATGTGTAGAAACCTTAGAACACATAAGTTCATGTATCTGTCTAAGAATTTATGTGCCTTTGGGTCACATATCTTAATGCTATACCAGTACATAATCTCACAAAATATTATTATTTCATACAATCAATATTTATATTTAGCTGCATATATTCCGTTTTTCTTTATTGAGTACTTTTTTTTTGAGCTTCCATTAGCTCAAAAAAATTCACTTTGTGCCTTTAGTGACTTTTAGTAAGATTCAGCAGGGGATATAATTTTTTTCAAAATTTCTCTTTTCCTAACAAAATCTTCACTGTGCCTTCAGTTTGGAAGAATATTCTCATTGCATGTACAATTCCAGTTTGGCTTTTTAAGTTTTTTTCCCCGTACTTCCAGCACTTAAGAAAAATAGTTCATATTTTTTCTGGCTTCCATTATTTTTGTTGGAAAGTAAGCTGTGAGTTTATTGTGGCTCTTTGAAGGTGATATGCCTGTTTTCACTCTGGCTGCTTATAAAATTTTCTTCTCTATATTTAGTTTTTAGCAGCATGTCTCCATTTTGGTTATGTATAGTTTTCTTTGTATTTTTCTTTCGTATGATTATTTATGAGTTACATAAAACTAAATGGTTGTTTTCTTTCAATTTTGGAAAATTCTTGGTCTGTATATGTTCATTGATTATTTTTAGCATATTAATTCATTTCTTTTGGATATTTTTAAATAATTATTTTAGTTCTTCTGACTATGGCTCATGAGTCTTTTAGCTTCTTTTCTTTATTGGTCATATTCTTTTTTTTTTTTTTTTCAGTTTTTGGCCAGGGATGGCTTTGAACCTGCCACCTATGGAACATGGGGCCGGAGCCCTACTCCTTTGAGCCACAGGAGCCACCCTAATGGTCATATTCTTCTTTCATTGTGCTTCAGTATGAATATATTCTATTGAATTATATCTGTTCACTAGTGCTTTTATGTGTCAGATGTCAACTGTTTTACTACAATATACTAAATTTTCATCTTCATTTCTAGCAATTTTCAGTTCTAACATTTACATTTGACATTCTTTATTAATGTGAGTCTTTTGGTACAATTTCTCACTTTGCAATTTATTTTATTTAATATATTAATCAGAATTACTTTATAGCTCACTTTTGAAAGTCTGTTTTGATGATGTCTCCCCCTTCCTTCCCATCTTCATGATATTTGGTCACATGTTTCTAGCAATTGATGTCAAAGATACTTTCTTAATAGCCAGGGTTTGTGTGTAGAAATTTTAGTGTGCTCTGGATGGCATTTTTTTGTTATTTGCAACATTTTTTGATGGATACTATCCTGGTCCATTTTGTGCTTCTATAACAAAAATATATGAGACTGCAGTAATTTGCAATGAGAAGAAATTTACTTCTCACCATTCCAGGAGTCTGGGAAGTCCATTTATCAAGGTACTGCCACATCTAGCACAGGCCTTTGTGCTGTGTTGTCACTATGGCATAAGGCAGAAGGGAAATAAAACATGAAAGGGCAAAAGAGCAAGAGGAGGCTAAACTTACTTTTATAACAAGTCTACCCTTACAATACCTGATTTGTTCCCACAGTAATGACATTTCTGTCCATTGACATTTATTGAGAGAAGTGATAAGTGTGGTGGAGCTCTATTCATCTTATTTTGTGAAAGTCTGCTGTGTAGTTTTATCCTTTGCACCATTGTGGAAGCTAAGTTTTGACCTTTAGCTTCCAGGTGTTTACTTTGCTGGTGGTCCATTGTGATGGTCAGTGCTGAGAATAGGTCTAATTATTTTCTGTAGAGCTGGTGTTATTGTGAATTTCCTCAGTGCTTATATATCTGCAAAAGATTTGATTTCTCCATAAATTTTGAAACTTAGTCTAGCAGGATACAAAATACTGGGTTGAAAATTATTTTGTTTAAGAATGTTGAAGAATGTTTGGCTTAGAAGTTTTCCATTGAAAAGTCTGTTGTCATCCTAGTGGCTCTGGCTCTGTAGGTCAGTTGGCCCTTACTGGCTGCTTACAGGGTATTTCTTTTCAACTTAACATTGTACAGGTTCATTACAATGTGTCTTTGATTTGCGATGACATGGGGTTCAATATTCATCTAAAAGGAGTATTTTGAGGTCTTTTGTAAAACTTGGGAAGTTTTCATTTATGGTAGTCTCTAGTAGGGCTTCTGTTCCTTTGGACATTTTTCTTCCCCTTTAGGAAACCTAATTATTCATATGTTTGAATGCTTCATGGAGTCTTTTAATTCTCTAAGCACCTGCTCTGCTTTCTCTCTCTTCTTTTCTGCCTCTTTAACTACCTGGGTTAACTCAGAAACTTTGTCCATTAGCTCTGAGGTTCTTTCTTCTACATGCTCTAACCTATTTTTTATATTTTTCTACTGCATCTTTACATTCCCTGATTGTTTCCTTTATTTCTTTAAGAACTACCATATCCTTTCCATATTCTATATATCTCTCATCCAAATTTTGGTTCTGTCTTTTTATTTTCTCATCCATTATTTTTACTGTCTTTATCATACATATTTTAAATTTTATTTTTATCAAGTACATTCATTCTTTATAGGTGAAGTCTTCTGTAGTAGCTCCTCATGGTCCCCCAGAGTTCCTCTGTTTTGATTTTTCATGTTGCCTGAATTTTTGTTGGTCCCTGCTCCTGTGTTCTTTCTTCTTGGCCTCCTTTTTCCTTCTTGCGGCCTCCTTTGCTTCAAATTACCTTGTCTCAGAGCTTAGGTCTTGAATTTGTCTTAGCCTGAGAAAAATAAAAACCTCTTCCTTGTGGCCAAATAAGCAGAAGTCCTTGCTCTTGATGACAATACATTGCAACATGTTGCCAGGACACCAGGTGCTACTGTGGTTTTTTTAGGAGACAGAGAGCAAAGCCAGCAACCTCTATGGTCCTTATTCCTAACTTAGTTGCCTTTTTATTATTTTTTTTTGTCTCATTGTTTCCTTAGCATTCAGACCCTGCTGGGTTGGGATCTAGAAGATCACAAGAATCTTTCAGGGGCAGGACTCACAGTGCCCCCAGACTCTAGTTCCTATAGGGTGAGGGAGTCCCTCTGCTTGTTCTAAGAGTGGAGTTCTGATCCTGGCAGGTGGAGTTAAGATGGCCATGCTTTAGCCCCCTGCTAAGACCTTCTCATGACCTTCCCACAATGGCAGCACCCTGGCCACCAAGACCTTCTCAGTATGGCTGCCTTGCCAGCCACGAAACCTATGACAAATCCACTTCAACCATTATTCAAATCTGGTTACTGTGGAGTGTACTGTTTTCTGTGTGTGTCTACTCTTCCAAGCTTTCTACTCAATGCACAAACATCCCTCAATAATTTAAAACTCCAGAAAGTCTTGGTCCTGCCCCGGACCTAACTAGGGGAGCTGGCCAATCCCAGTGGTTGCAATTACTTGCCGAATTCATCAGAATTCAACTACTTTGGATCATATGCTGGATCCAGCTCACCACCTCCATGTTGTGGTCCCTGAGCTATGACTCTAGGTATGGTGTCCATTCCAGGTATGGCTGGATTCTCTATTTTTCCACAGTCATTTAGGAAAGCTCAGCTAAACTGTCCTTGTGGTCTGCCATCTTGCTCTTCCCCCCAACATGCATTTATTTATCAGCAGTGACAATTTTTGTCATAAAGTCTACTCTTTCTGATGGTAGGTTAATCACTTCAACTCTATTGGTTACTGTTTGCAATGATATAGCCTTTTTCCATCCTTTTATTTTTAATCTATTTGTATGACTTAACTGTATATTGTGCCATTATCTGCCTTTGATGTGAAGTATTTAATCCAGTTGTATTTTTTGTAATTACTGATTAGGTAAGATTTCCATATGACATTTTGTTATTTGTTTTTCCATATACAATTAATTGTTTCTGCTATTCCTTCATTACTAATTTTTTATTAAGTAGACATTCTCTAGTGTACTTTTTATTACTTTGTCATTTCCTTTACCATTTTTGGTTTCTAAAGTGGTTTTCTTGGAATTTATAAATAATATTTTAATGTAAAACAATCTGAGTCACATTAGTATCAACATAAATTCAATTTTACATAATACCTTTGCTCCTGTGAAAGCCTTCCCTGCCACCAACTTTTGCTGTTATTGTCATATAAATTAAATCTTTATCTATTATATGCCTATACATGCAATTATTGCTTTACCCAGTACATTTTAAATTAGAGAAATAAACTGCTTATTAATAAATTAACTGTTTATTAATGAATAAGAGAAAAGTTGTTACAAAACTATTTTTATACACTCACTTTTCCCCTTTGCCCATATATATATATATATAGTTTTGTATTTACTTATATCAATACTTTTACTTGTGCTATTTGTTTCTTTTACATTTTAAAATTTTCATTGATACATAATAATGGCACATTTTATGGGGTTCATGTGATATTTTGATACATCCAACCCACGTGTAATGATCAAATCAGGGTGACTAGTTTATCTATCACTTCTACATTTATCATTTCTTTTTGCTGGGAACATTTCAAATCTTCTTACTATGATGAAATAAACAGTAAATTATTGGTAACTACATCACCCTACTTTCTCTTGGACACTAGTCTTATTCCTTCTGATTGTATGCTTGTACCCATTAACCAACCTCTATTTGTCATTCCCTCACCCATCCTAGCCCCTGTAATCATCATTTTACTCTCTATCTCCATGAGGTCATATTTTTTTTAGTTACCATATGTGAATCTGAACTTGTGATATTTCTCTTTCTATGCCTAGCTGTACTTAACTTAATGACCTTCACTTCCATCTGCATGGCTACAAATGGTAGAATTTTTAAGGCTGAATAGTATTCCATTATGCATATATACCACATTTTCTTTATTCACTCATCTGTTGATGGATACTTATGTTGATTCTATCACTTGGCTCTTATAAATAGTGTTGAAATATAGAGATCCAGGTTTTCCTTTGTTAAATTGATTTCCTTTTCTTTGGGTAGAAACACAGTACAGGGATTGCTGGTTCATATGGTAGTTCTACATCTAGTTTTTCCAAAAACTTTATATATAGAAGGTGCCTGAAAATATATACACATTTTAAGAAAAGAAAAACCTATAATAAATTTATAATGCTCAAGTTACATTTGACTATTGCAATTACAAGAGGTGCTTAATATGATTTGTTATTGGCATATATTGAGTAATACAAATTGTACATAGATTTTTCCTTTCTTAACATGTGTATATAGTTTTTGGTATCCTCTGTATATTTTTTCCTACATACTAATTTACATTTCCACCAACAGAATATATAAGTTCCCTCTTCTCAGCACTCTTGCCAATATTTCTCAGTTTTTGTTATTTTGATAGTAACCGTTCTAACTGGGATAAGATGACATCTCATTGTGTTTTTAAGTTGCATTACCCTGCCGATTAGAGATGTTCAGCAGTTTTTTATGTACCTCTTGGCCATCTGAAAGTCTTCGTTTGATTTAGATCCTTTCTCCACTTTTTAATAGGATTATAACCCAATGCCTTTATCACACCAGTTAGCACTTTTTTTTTGTAGCAAAGTTATGCTAGCAATAAACTATTTATTTATTTTTGGAGTGTTTTAATTACTTTGTCTTCTGAAGCAGTGTTTTACTTTAAATGGAATTCTTGATTGACAGTCTTTTACCCTCAAAACTTTGAATATACTTTCCTACTTCCTCCTTCACTGCATGGTTATGATGAGAAATCAGGTGTGATCACATTTAAGATCACTTCTACATGGTGACCTGGTTCTTGCTCACGGTGTCCAGGATTCTCATTTGTTAGCTTTAAAATGTGTAGTCTTGAAGTGTTTAGGTTTAGATTTCTTTAAGTGTATTGTACTTTGAGTTCACTAGTTTTTGAATGTATAGATTAATATTTTCCATAAAATTTTAGACATTTTCAGTAATTATTAAAAAAATATTTATTTTCCCTTCTCTCCTTTCCATTTTAGTTCCCATCGTGTGAGTACTGGTATGTTTGATGCTGTCCTGTGAGACTCTCAGGCTTGCTTCATTTGCCTTTACTCCTTTTATTTTTATTTTTTGTTCCTTTGAGTGTTTAATCAATTAAGCTATATTCTAGGTAATTGGCACTTTATTCTTTCTGCTCAAATCTGCTGTTAAGTTCTGACTAGTAAATATTTAATTTTGGGGATGATACTTTTCAACTTCAGAATTACTATTTGTTTGTGGTTATAATTTTCTTATTATTATTAATATACTACTTGGTGAACATTAGTCTCATGCGTTTCTTTAGTTCTTTAAATGTTTATCTTTTGTTTTTGTTTTAACATATATTAAAAAGCTTACAGTCTTTGTACAACAAAAACAACTCTGGAGTTCCTCAGGGATAATTTGTTTGTTTGCTTTTCTGTTTACAAGTCATATTTTCTTTGTTGTTGTTTCTTTTTATGCTTCAAAGAGTTTTGTTTTGCTATTTGTTGTAGTATGTTTGGAAACTTTCTGGTATAATTCTGTAAGGTTTATACTCTTTATCATGAGTGTCTTTGTCATTTAAGCCTCTGCTAAGTTAGCTTAGTGGTCAGCTGATGATTACATAGAGATTTCTTAGATGCTTAGAGTTGATGATTTCCAAATATTTATCAGGTGACCCTAGTGCATATCTTGAATATTCAGGAAGTTTACAACACCGCCTGGCCTTCACTTGTCCAGAGCATCAAGATAAGCCATAGGCGAGCATGTAGGGCTGTTTCCCTCCTTTCTCAAGCATGTGCATTGCCCTGGGAATAAACAAAATATGCATGACGTTTTAGATTCCCATGAATATGTCAGTGTTTCTCCAAATATTCTGTGGACATCCATTCCCAGAATTCCCTTTTAACTTTCTGGGGAGCCTATTACGTGCTCCAACTTTTATCCAACAGTTTAGGCAGCTGTAATGTTCAACATTTGTCTCTATTGTTTTCCTTTAGCAAATGCTTCCCTTCATTTTGCAAATGAGCCCCAGAAAAAAAAAAAAAAGACTGCTCATACCATGCAACTTTTTATTACTTTAAATAAAGACAGACTTGCCAGAAGCATCTTCCAATAAACCACCAGGTAGATCAGATAATAAAAGTCCTCTTGAAATGGGACTTGGAGGAAGATGTTTCAGTCCTTTTCTGCTTTCTTTGGTGGCTACTATGATATTCACTTTAACTGCAATTATAGGATGCTGGTTTTAAAATATCAAAAAGCTGTACAGCTGGTGGATATGGGAATGGGGCAAGTTGCTACAAATTTGCTACAGAGACTTGGCTTTCTTTTCTTGGATAAATGCTTCCTTGTTTATTACAAGACTTTGGTTAATTTCTGGAGTTCAGGAGAGGTCCTGTGGTTTATGCTTGTAATCCTGGCACTTTGGGGGTCCAAGGTGGATTGCTTGAGCTCAGGAGTTCAAGGCATCATCTCTACTAAAAATAGAAAAACTAGTTGGATGTAGTGGCACATGCTTGTTGTCCCAGCTACTTAGAAGAATAAAGCAAGAGGGTTGGTCAAGTTCAAAGTCTGAAGTTGCTCTGAGCTATGGTGATGCCATGGTGCTCTTTGTACCCAGGGTGGCAGAATGAGACTCTGTCTCAAAAAAAAAATAGTAAATAAATAAATTTCTGGGCTCTGAAAAAATTTATTCTGATAATTATTTGTCAGTGTTCTCATTGCTTTTGTGGAGGAGAAAATTTTCAGAAATCCTTACCCCACCACTCTTATTTATGTCACGTCTAATAAATTATTAATAATATGCCTTGACTGAGTTTCTGAATTCAATGTATAGTCTATAAAAATCACTGTACTTGGATCCTTAAATAATTCATTTAAGATTTTTGGAACCTATTCTCATGATTTTGTTATCGGATGTGGTATCATGGTTTTCCACTTTCAATTGGAGATAGTAACTAAAAAGAGTTTACAATAGGCATTGTCTTATATATCCAGCCTAATTTTCTATCTACAATTCTGTAGAATTCAAATGGATGTTATACACAATGGCCATTAGTTCTTTAATAAATTCATCTGTATAAGTACAGACATACATTGCTTAACAATAGGGCGATGTTCTGAGAAATGTCATGAAGTCATTTTGTCTTTTTGTGAGGATCGTAGAGTATATTTACACAAACCTAAATGATAAAGCCTTCTGTAGGCTTAAGCTATATTTTATGGCCTATTGAGTCTAGCTACAAATCTATAGGGTACGTTACTATACTGAATATTGGAGGTAATTGTAACACAACAGTAAATATTTGTGTATCTAAACATAGACAAGGTAAAGTAAAAAATATTGTATTGTAAATGTATGGGATCACTGTTGTATATATAATCTGTCACTGACCAAAATATTGTTAAGAGTGAATGACTTTAATTTTATCAGGGAAACTTTGAGAAATAGTTTGCTAGATTTTAGAAGCATTTTTATTTGATGCGGACATAAATAATTTCTAACTAATTTTTATCATAGTACTTCATTTCTCAAGATTTTGACTCAAGATTTTACTGAGCTCTGTAAAGCTTACAGCAGCAGTCTATAGACAGCTCTCTAGCATGTAGGCCTAAGTCACCGAGAATACTTAAAATTCCTGAGCAATCTTCATGTTGAATGTGGGTTTCTATATCCACACATTCCAAATTTCAGCTCTAACCTTTTGAATTGTCACATGTTTTGATACATAATTTTTTTTTGGTAACTTTGTAATATGGACTAAATAAAATTAATTTATCATAATAATTTTAGAACACATCATTTAAAAATATGCTATACTAAGAAATTTTATTAGAAGATTGGGTGTCCCTGATATTTTCCCATTGATCCAAAGGTGTCGACTTATTGTCCTCCTCTCTTAACAACATGGTGAATGTTAACCATGCACTACACATTTTATGAGTCAACTGTGATGTAAGGATAACACATTTTCTTTCATTTCAAGGAATACAAAGACAATTTAAAAAACAGGTACATAAACACAGTCTTGTAAGAATTTGGAATAAGTGCCTTTGGGTGACCATGTAAGCTGGTTTGCACAGAATAGCCCTAAATTATATTTGTTGCAATAATTTATAACTGTCTCTGAATTTAATAAAAGACCCAACTTGAATGATAAAATATCCTAATTCTGCAATACCTCAACTTACAAAAACAAAATGGAGGGGAAGATGGGTTATAATTTTGGAAAAGTATAATATTTATTCTTTAATTTTTTCCCCTCTATTGCTAGGTATACTTATATATTTTGCTCCTTTTGTGACACTGTCTTAGAACTTAGCTGATTCAGTAATTTCTTATTAACCAACTGTCTTCTGACTTTATTTTCTCTTCCCTGAAGGTCTGGGATTCATCAAAGTCAAGATTTAATCACATAGGCTCAGGCCAGACGGACTGTGAGAACATGTTCCATTTGTTACTTGGCTCTGCCAATGCACATAAATCTATTTTGACTTAAGACTGCTTGTGTCAGAAGCAAACATCCACAAAGGAGTCTCCCATCATTCTGATGGAGCTTTGGCTGAGTTCACCAGATGCATCTGCTGGTGGATATGTGGTTTCTACCCAGACCCAGGTCTTAAAATAAAATCACAAAACCTAAATTTTTATGCTCTTGGAAATTTTAATACAACCCATTAAATACAGTACGTTTTCTTTGTGTCTCTTTACTTTTTAACTTCAAGAATTCAGAGAGGATAAAAAAATCTATTGTCAATTTTTTTTAACCCTTCAATAATAGCAAGAGACATTGAATTTCCAGGTGTCCTGAAGATGCAAGAGGATTGCATTCAATCTGTCTGGATTAAATAGGGCAATGAAAACCAGGGCACTTTTTACACCAAATGTATAGGGCGAGGTTGTAGAGACATGACAGTAATTTCAGGGGTTAGAGGTCTCCCTCCTTATAAGATGCTTGAAATATTTATGACAATGTTTCACTTTATTCCTTGAATGGAAAGTTACTTTTACCCCTTTGCGAAATTTTATTTATTTAAATTGTATATCTTTAATTTTTGAAAGGGTAATGCATACAGATAGTGGAAAATATAAATATCATGTTGTGCTCACTTTGGCAGCACATATACTAAAATCGGAACACTACAGAGAAGATTAGTATAGCCCCTGTATAAGGGGGACACGCAAACTTGTGAAGTGTTCCCTATTTTTTCACAAAAATGGAAAAGCAAGTATCAACTGTATTCAATAGTAATATGAAGCTATTCAATGAACTAATGCATGCCTGTACAAGAGAAAAACTCAATTTAATTCAAGTTGGGGAGAGAGGGGGAGAAGGGGTGGGGACAAGAGAGGAGGGAGGAGGATTCGCGTGCTCCTAATAATGGGCACATGCAAGGCTATATGGCATTCCTGGGTGTGAGGCCCGACTACAACAGGGCCCTTACCTAACAAAGGCAAACATTGTAAGCTAATCATTTGTATCCTCATATTAATCTGAAATAAACAAATATAAAAATAAAACATCATATAGAGTATTTAGAAAACATTCTTTGATTCACCTCTGACCTCAGCCATTTTCCTCACTATAGAAAACCAACATTTTCTGTCTTTCAGACATTTTCTAAAAATATGCATATACATGCTTTCAAATGTGCACACATGTTCTTTTGTGTGTTCCTTCTTGTATAATAAATGGAGCTTGCTTTCTCACTTAAAATATCTTGAAACTCATCTTATATAATTACAGAAAGAGCTATCTAATTATAATTTCAGGCCAAACAGGTTTTCAGGGTAAGGATATTCTTTCTCCAACTGGCCTCCCCCCTATTGATGAAAATTTATTACATTATTTCTAAATCTTACATGCAATGACTCAATGTATAACCTAGAGCCTACGTATATTAAAAATATCATACTTGTTTCAATCAGTGGTGAAGGATCCCTTGGGTGCTATGGAGGGTTAAAAGAAGACTGTGCATTTTTAATTTTGTTAGATTATGTGATACGTGATGGATTCTTTCAGCTGTATTTGTGGGTACAACTTTAACCATATCTTTGCCAACACATTGAGCCATTGAGTTCTTTCAATCTTTATTAATATAATAAGTAAAAAGCAATATTGCAAAATGTTTAATTTTCATTCATTCTAAGTAAGACTGGCTATATTTTTAAAGTTTAAAAATCTTTAAAATTTTCTTTCCTTCTGTTCTGTGTTCCCTTGTGTTGTAGATTTTTTACCTTATAAATCTGAAGAACTTCCTTGCATATTTTAAAAATTAGCTCTTTTGATATGATTTGAAAATAATATTCTGAGTTTGTCATTGTCCTTGTAACTTACCTATACAAAATATTTTAAAATTATTTATTAATCTTTTGATTGTACATTATATTGTTTTTAATTTCAAATTGTTATGGGGGTATAAATGTGACTTTTTACCTAAACAGTGTTCATTGTACCCATGAGGAGTGGGTTTTTCCCATCATCTCCTCCCCTCTAGACCCTGCTTGGTTTCTGTTGAGTTTTACTTCTATGTAATGTGTCTTCATTGGTTATTTCCAGTTTAGCAGTGAATACGTGTGCTATGTGTTTTTCCATTATTTAGAGACTTCATTTAGGATAATGGCCTCCAGTTCCATCCAAATTGCTGCAAAAGGGATTAAGTCATCCTTATTCATGGCTGAGTAATACTTCATAGTATAAATATTTTACTTTCATTAATTGACTTATGAATTGATGGGTACTTGGGTTGATTTCACACCTCTGAAATTATGAGTTGTGGTATAATAAACATTCAAATTCATCCTTTTGATAAAATGATTTCTTCTCTTTTGGGTAAATACCCAGAAGTAGGATTGCTGGAGAGAATGGTGAGTCTACTTTTAGTTCTTTGAGGGATCGCCATAGTATTCCCCATATGGGTTGTAGTAATTTGTAGTGCCACTAAGAGCTGTGAGAGTTTCTTTCTCTCTGCATACTCAGCAACGGATTTGAACCATTTATGGAGCTGTTAAAGTATTTAATTATACTTAAATAATTAAATTTAAGAGGTTTTTACATTTTAAAAAATTTCTTTATTTCTGGGGATTAATTGGGGGTACATATAAGCAGGTTACATTAATTGCTTTTGTTAGATAAGGACCCTTTTATATTTGTGTCCCACCTCGAAAAGGTGAACCCTTTCCCTGAGGGAGGTCCTGGGGGTGAGGGTCAAGGGATACATTATTTTTTTTTACTGTATTTGCATTAAAAAAAAACCTCTTGGGTCTGTATTAGTTTTTTGTTGTTGTTTGTTTGTTTTTTGGAGAAAGAGTCTTATTTTTTCGCCCTTGGTAGAGTGCTGTGGCATCACAGCTCACAGGAACCTCCAGCTCTTGGGCTTCGGCAATTCTCTTACCTCAGCCCCCCACGAGCTGGGACTACAGGTGCTGGCCAAAACACCTGACTATTTTTTTGTTGCAGTTTGGCCAAACCCACCACCCTCAATATATGGGACTGGTGCCCTACTGAGTCACAGGGTCTGCATTAGTTTTTAATGTGCCACTGGATTCTATTTGTTCATATTTTACTTACGATTTATTGTCAGTTGTCATAGTGTTATTACTACATTTTTTATGGTATTATTTGATGCTGTTTCTTTTGGTAGTTTTAAATTGTTATCCTTGTTTCACATAAGGATTTAGAAGTTTTCATTTCTGTCCTTTAGAGAGATTTAAACAGCATTAAATTGTCTGGTTGTAAGAGATGTTGCAGACCTCTTCTTAAAGCTGTCTTAGCCTGGTGCTTTGTCGGAAGTACCTGTTCAACAACCCTTTTTTCCTTTTATAATTGTCTTTTCTGATTTTCTATTTCCTTTACAGTAAGTTTTAATAAATATAAATATTTGTCCAGGGTCAAAGGGTTTTGCTGATAAATTTTATCAACTTTCAAAGAAAGTTGACATAATTAAATATTTTAATAGTTCCATAAATAGTTCAAGCTGTTGCTGAGGATGCAGAAATGAGCTCTCATAAGCTATTGAAAGTTATCGGTAATGCACCAACTCAGAAAATGGGGATGGTACAAATACTTCCCAACTCATTTTACAGAGACATATAAGTTACTGATTGTCATTTACATTATGTGTATCCTTAGGGTTTTAAAATATTATTCATTTGCCTCTCATAGAATGATGTTAGTGAATTAAAATATTTTTCAAGTTTGTTTATTTTTTATTCTTAAATCTTTTAGCTACTATGATCTTTGCTTTATGATTCTTGATGTTGTCTTATTTGGTATCTATGTCTGTAATTTTTTTTTTATATTTGTTCATTGTACCCATGGAGAACATTCTTCTAAGTAAAGTGTGGTAAATACTCTAGTATCTATCATAAATTTTATTGGAAGTCATAATTTATTACCAAATGTACTTAACAAAATTACTTAAAAAACAATAATAATTTAATGTCTAAAGAATGTAAATTTGTGAGAAATGTACTTGATGAGGATGTTGTTGGATTGGATTTAGATCACTTTAAAGCTTTAAAAGAGAATTTTAAAAAATAAATTCATATTAATATGAAGGTACATACAATTAGTTGCATTATTTATGTTTGAAAGGTAAAGTATGGGTTGTAGTTGAGTCCTTAATCCAGTAAGTTTGCCATATATCTATACAGTGGACCTCTTAGGTGGGACCTTATAAACCCCCCTTCCCTCCCAGCCCTTTCTTGAATTTGTATTTTTCTCTCACATGTGCCTGTAATTGTTATTCTGCTAGTTTCAACTTAGTGTCAAGTATAAGGGATGTTTGCTTTTATATTCTTAGCATCCTTGACTTAGGAGAATGTTCTCCAAATCCTTCCAGGTAAATACAATAGATAACAATGTCTCCTTCTTTTTTATGGTTGAATAGTACTCCATGATATACATATACCACAGCTTATTAATTCATTCATATTTTGATGGGCACTTGGGTTATTTCTACGTCTTGTGATTGTGAATTGAGCCGCTATAAATGTCTGAGTGTAAATGTCTTTATGGTAAAATGATTTTATTTCCTTCTGGGTAGAAACCTAATAATTAGACTGCAGAATAAATGGAAGGTCAACTTTTAGCTCTTTGAAGATTCTCCATTCTTCCAGAACAATGTTGAATAGTTGGGGATTATGATGTCTGGGCATAACATGGTGATAGTGGACATCCCTGTCTGGTTCCAGTTCTAGGCAGAAATGCTTTCATTTTTCTCCATTCAGTATGATATTAGTTGGGGGTTTGTTGTAAATAGTTTTTATTGGTTTTAGAAAATGTCCTATCTCTGCCTTTTAAAATAGTCTATTTTTATCTGATATAAAGATCACATTCACTGTTCTTTTTTGTTTGTTTGTTTGCATTTTTTCTGGCATTTATTACAGATTCTATTACTTTCCCAAGTCACATTGTGACTGTGTCTCATGAATAATGCAAAGAATTTTTTGCTTTGAAAGTTAATATGAATGACCTCTTCTTTTATTGAGGACAAGCCACTTGTATTTATTCATATGGTATATATGAGTTTTCTCAAAGTATTTTATAATCTACTGTCTGTTTTAATAGCTTGTAAGGATGTTTAATGTGGCTCTTTCTTTGCTTTGTTTTTTGATATCTGTTTTTTTGATATGTTTACTTTGCCATAATGGTTACTATTATAAATATATCATAATATAATCTCCTGAGAGATCTATATTTTTGGATAGTCTTTATCACTTCTCTATTATCACATTTGCCCTGTTTGCCCCTCTAAACACACTTTCCCTCTTTCTTCCTTCTCTCTTTGATCCAGAAGTCTGACCCTTTTAGATCTTATGAATAAATTCCTATGACCTTTAGTTTCTGGTTGGGCTCAGCTAACAATGAACCCCAGCAAGAAATAGGATGTCCCATGACTTATCCTCCTTGTTCTTTTTATTGGGACCAATTCTATGTAATTCTCCATACTCTAGGATTATAGCAGTGATTTTTCTCTCATTATTTCTAGGCTAGGAATAGCAACCCTGATTTGTGTTCTATTCCTTGTGATTTCCTTAAACCAACACATTGTATATTGTTCCTTTGAATATAAACCTCTTCAAACTTTCCTATTTTGAGAATGCCATCTCTTTCCTGCCGGGACCCTGACTAGTATGTCTATTATAAGCAATGACAAAGTTAGCATAATTCCTTTTCTCTTCTCTCCCTCACACTGCTATAATTCCAGATTTTACTTAATTATGATCTTTCTTAATGTCTACCATTACACTATTAACTGTGATTGCAGCTATTTGAGTAGTCAGTTTTAACTTATAAAGTCTGATTTCCTTGTATAATATTAAAAATGAAGAAATCTGCACAAATTCCACTTTCACTCATCTTTCACCCCCTACTTCCACCTCCCAATGTTTACTAGTTATAGGGTGTTTATGTAGTCAGAGCATATGTTTACATCCTATTTCTATAAATTAATTGACATTTTTATCTTGTTATTTTATTAATTAAATTCAATGCGTAATTACTGATGTTTTACCCTAGTTTTGTAATTTTTCTTTCATTTGCCTGAAGCTCCATCTATAGTATATTTCTTGAATATTGCTTAGAAGGAACTTCCAGATAAAATAAAAATGTCTAGTTAAATTTTGAATTCTATAAAGACAAAAACATTTATTGTAAATGTCCCAAGTATTGCATGGGGAAACCTTACGTCTGGCATATGATATGTACTCAGGAAGTGTTATCTATTTACATAATTTGGAATTTGTGAAAATTATAAGCCTAAATTTTGATGGGGATTATTTAGTAAAGTTCAGAATTTTCTGGAACACAGGGTATACTTTCAGCATGTTTTTCACATTTTCTTTTTATTTTTTCCAGTACTATTTCATTGAAAGGTGTACTTGCTGTGAATTAGCCTGAAGATGGGTGCAAATTCTTTGCAACTCCCCACTAAAACAGTGATAGGGAATATTATCGTCCCTTTGAATCTGGGTCTCAAGAGCTTGCAACTTCTACTTTCTCCTCACTTGGAACTCTCTCTCTCGGAAGCCATCTGTGGGATGGTCAGATGGTCAGATTGTCAGACTATCCTGGGAGGAAGCCTAAATTAGCTATGTAGAAAGACAGGCATGTGTTAAGAGCCAAATGTATTTGCAACAGCTGACTCAGCCCAGACATCAGCTGACTGCAGTGCCCAGGACCACAAGTAAAGAGCTCCTCAGCTCAGCCCTTCCTGATTCTTCCCCCAGAGAATTTGAGTATATGAGATGGTTAAAGTTTGAAGCCACTAAATTTCAATGTAGTTTGTAATGCAGTAATGACATTGTTATAACAGATTTAAAAAAATTGGGGCACTCAGTTTTACAATATGTAATACCCTTTTTCACTATTCTACATCCGGGATTTTTACTTAATTCTTTTAGGTGTTTCTTTATTCATTATGATTGTTTAATTTTGCTCATTTTATTTTCTATTTCTGTGATATATGACTATGATTACATATTTAGCATTGTCTGATTCTTCTTGTTATCCTTTCTAATTGACCTCAGTTCCTGCGACAGTTAATTTTACGTTATTAATCTTAAGGTACTCTCTTGAACTCTGTCTACTTGCTGTTATTTCTTGTTGCTGTTGGCAGCTGCCTCCTTGAACTATTGTACTTTGTACTCTTGGGTTTTGTTTCAGAGAAGCAAAGGTTTTTTTGATTAAGAAAAAATTATTGTGAAATTTGGTTATACTTTTTTTTATCTTTACCCAGGTTTTCTACCTTTTTTTTTATAATTTTATTGAATCATAATTCTGTACATTGGTGCAATCATAGGGCACGATTCATATACATTCAGAAATGTTTCGATCATACTGTTACAGATAGCCTTCGTGGCATTTTCTTGATCACTATATAAAGACATTGATACTCTACATTTAATAAGTTTCCCCACTACCCTGCTAAGATGCACCGTAGGTGTGATCCCACCAATTGCCCTCTTCACCCATACTCCCCCCTCCCCTCCCCTCCCTTTCCCCTTTCCCTGTATTCCTATGCTATAATTGGGTTTTAGCCTTCATATGAAAGCTATAAATTAGCTTCATATTAGGGCTGAGTACATTGGATACTTTTTCTTCCATTCAGTCCCAGTGTTTTTAAAGGGAGTGAGCTTTGAAATTGAGAGCACCTTGCAAAGCATTTTACAGGCTTAGTTCTGCTTTTTCTTGGTGAAGAACAAACAGATCCAGGGATACCTCCTCTACTACAACACATCTAATGTTTCTAATCCCAGAAAGACTGTGATTCCACAGAAGCTTTTGGGACCCTGGACATCACTGTTACCCCATCCCTTCCACAGGCTCATATGTCCGTCCTCCAGCACCTGACCTTCCGAGGCTGGCCCTCAGACCTGGAGCTGTGCCATCCACGTGGAGAACCGGAAGTGTTGGGGGGTTGCTTACCACATCCCGCATCCCAGTGCCCCTAGCTAGTAGGCAGTGGTGCGGCAATGTGCCTGTCTGGTGCCAAGCTCAACACCTGGTCTCTTCTCCACAAAGCAGGGCAGAGCCAGTGCCAGGACACTCCATAATCTCCTCTTTCAGAATCAGGCTGGGTGGGAGACATCAGATGAAACCTCCCCCTTTCCTGGTCTCTGCCCTTCCCAGTACTGCTTCCCATTTCTAGGAAATTCCAGTAAATCTCCCACACTTGGATGCTTAGCCTAGGATCTCCAGGAGAACCTAACTTAAGAAAAAGAAATAAAAATATCCTGTGGCTTCAGACAGGTGGTGTTTGGTTGCACTTTGTAGCTTAGTGACCTGTTTTGCCCTGAAAACATATCTAAAACATTCTCCAAGGTGCCCTGAGTCCTCATGTCATGATCACTCCCTGAAGCCACATCCCCCTTCTTCCACCCACTGCCACCAGAGCAAGGCACTCCCTGAGGCCACATCCCTCTTATTCCACCTACTGCCACCACAGCAGGGCAGCTCAGCCAGGCCACTGTGGACAAACAGCCCACTGTACACATTACACTTTACCCCGGAGAGCCCTGTGGCCCAGCTCTGACACCCACACTTAAAAGTGAAAAATCAAGTATTAAAACAGTACACAGTGATCTCAGCAAGAACTTAGATAGAAACAATGGTTCCACACTCTATCCCGGCAGTTATCTCACAGTGACACACATCACAACCTATTCACTCCCCAATGGTTTATCAAGGAGGGAGGGTTCGGCCCCTCGCCCTTTCCCTTACAAAGCTCAGAAAAATATTCTATGAGTCCCCGTGGCACTTGTTAAATCAGGGCAATATTACTACTACTGCTATAAATTGTCCTTCCCAGGATCACGCATTTTGGATTCATTTAAGCTTATGAGCTATTTAAGAAAATTTGTATGCTTTTTAGAATTGGAAAAGCAGAAAAAATTAATGGATAATATATGTCTTTATTTTGATCCTTATCCATCATGGGGAGAGAGATCTGGAAGATGAAGTTCATTTTCAGTGATAGTTAGAATAGCAATTGTGCTAGAACAGAAAAGTGGCAAAGGTTGAATTCTTCTCTGTGAAACAGATCTTTCACCACTCTGCTCCCCCCACCAAATATTTTTCACAACTGTACTGTCCTAATAAAATTTTTCCTTAAAAAATAAATTTAAATCAGCCCTAAATAGTCCTTTAGGAAAACTCAGCAAAGAGTTTCAAATCTGAGTCAGCATGAATTATATAAAGACTATAAATTATGAATGTTAATTATCACATGAATTCTTTCACGAATATGAGTCATATTCCAATATGTCACTTTGCCATGTAGGACAAATTAATTAAGAAACATGAACAAACAACCGGGAGGCCCCGGAGGGTGGCAGTGGTGACAGGAAGACTGGAGGAAGGTTCTATGGGGACTGTGAGCGAGCACTGAACAGGGCAGTGTGGGCTGGAGGGGTGGTCGTGACCAGTGTTGGAGTCAGGAGGGCACAGGTCTGGTTCCGAGCTCCAGCACTGCGTTACCTCCCTCTGTGAGCCTCATTTCCCAGATCTGTAAAGTGGGGGTAACAAACTTTGTGGGAGTGGGGTATAAAACAAAGGTGATGTGTGTGTGTGTGTGTATACATATACGTAGTTAATTGCCTGACAATTAAGTTCCTGGACTTGCCACCGCGTGCTTACATCAGCAGCACTTTACCAACAGCTTGGTAAGGTCTCATAATCTTGGTGTATCAGTGTCTGACGGCTGTGTCTGTGTCAATGTGTGGCAGTGTCCTGCTGAATGGCGTTCATTATTGCTGTGCATTTTTTGTGCCATCATAAGAATGTCAAAGCTTGAACTAGAGCAATGAACAAATACTAAATTTCTTATTAAACTTGGCAAGAGTGGAAGTGAAATCAGGGACATGTTAGTCTAAGTTTATGGTGATAATGTCGTGAAGAAAATAGCAGTGTACAAATGGATTAAATGTTTTTCTGAGGGGAGAGAAAGCATCACTGATGAAGTGAGGTCAGGGCAGCCAATAACAAACAGAACTGACAAGAACATTGCGAAACTTCACAAAATTGTGCCTCAGAATCATCAGCTGACCTTGAGAAGCATAGCAGACCAAGTAAACATCATAGAAAAACAGGAAAACCTTCACTGAAATTCTCACTCTGGCCAACTCATGGCTCTTGCATCACAGCAATGCACCAGCTCTCTCAATGTCTGTGAGGGAGTTTTTCACCAGTAAACAAATAACTGTAGTGAAATACCCTCCCTACTCACTTGATCTGGCCCCCACTTACTTTTTTCTTTACCTGAAGATAAAGGAAATAGTGAAAGGAAGACATTTTGATAATATTCTGAACATCAATGACAGCTTTGATGGCCATTCCAGAAAAAGAGTTCCACAATTGCTTGGAAGGGTGGACTAGGTTCTGGCATCTTAAAGGTGACCTTAGTGATAGTCAGCAATGAACAGAGTATCACTATTTCTAGGATGAGTGTGAACTTAATTGTCTGACTTCATATACATTTTGTCAAAACTCAGTGAACCTAGACTTAAGATATGTGCATTACATTTTAAGTAAACTTTATATCACAAGGAAAAATTATAAACAAATACATACTGAACTCAGTAGCTAATGGTATGCATGGCAAGGTGTTTAGAGGGAACACATACCATTCTGTAAGTTACTTAGAAAAGCACCAAAATAAGGTGGATTAATGGATCAAGGAAAGGGAAGAACTGATGTGTGACTATGCATAAAACAAATACAGTAAAATGTTAATGGAGACTCTAGATGGTGAATATACAGATGTTCTATATAAAATTCTGTCAACTTGCTGTTTGAAAATGTTTATGATTAAAGTGTTGAAGAAGTAAAGTCTACATAGAAGAATAAGATAAAAACATAAGTACACATGAAAGGATGATCTTTGCAAAACCATAAAAGGAAACAAATTTATAGAGATGAAATAATGATTCTTTAACTTTTATATTGGCAAAATGGCCCTCCTCCCACACACACATACACCAAATGAGAGGGTAAATAACATACTGTGGAAAATATTTACAATTGGGTAGCTGAGTTGTTAAAATTGAGTTTTCACAACCCAAAATGAAAATTATTTACAACAATAGGAAAATGGGCAAAGGTCATGAACAGGCAATTTACCAAAAAATGATAAAAATTAATAACCTATTACAAACAAAATGTGCAGCATCACTGCTAATGAAAGAGATTCCAATTAAAATGTCAGTAAGACGTCACCTTTGCCTACTTACTTGGTAAGGAAGTTTTAAATGATCATACCCAGTTCAGCATGGATATGAGGCAGACTTAACTAGCCAGACCACATGAGTTGAAATCCTAGCTCCTTCCCTTAAAAGCTGAGTGACTTCAGGCAGGGCACTGAATGTCTGAATGTCCTCATCTATAATATTGGGAAAATAATAGTATCTAACAAGTTAACACAATATATTTCCTTTTTTGTGAGACAGAGTATCACTCTGTCACCCTGGGTAGAGTGCAGTGGCATCATCCTAACTCACAGTAACCGCAGACTCCTGGGCTCAAGTGATCCTCCTGCCTCAGCCTCTCCAATAGCTGGGACTGCAGTCACCAGCTACAATACCTGGCTAATTTTTCTATTTTGAGTAGAGACGGGGTCTCGCTCTTGCTCAGGCTAGTCTCCAATTCCTGAACTCAAGAAATCCTGTCCCAACTTCCCAGAGTGTTAGGATAACAGGTGTGAGCCACCATGCCCCCAACCAATGCAATACATTTCAACAGTGGGCACAAGAATAGGGCATTTGTCAGCGGGGCTGGCAGACCTGCCGCCTCCTCCTTGGCAGTGTCAGTGGTGCGGCAGCCAGTTGAAGGGCCAGCGGGCTGGATGACAGACAAGGAGGGGGACCTCCAACCTCCACCAGAGGCTCCAATAGCCAAAAGCCTGGGCAACTGCCGAGGAGACACCTGTGCCTTGGTGTCTCCTTCACTTCACACTTAGGACTAAATGTGGCACCCCCATTTCCTATGCCTAGGTCAATTTCTTGTGAATTTCCTAGGCCTCAATTCCATGAAAGGACTGTATCCATTCAT
>CAUYON010150599.1:0-80322 GCA_963573935.1 Arctocebus calabarensis | reverse complement strand
AAAAATCCTCCTTTATTGGGAGGGGAAACTGAGGAACCTTAATAATTTATCACACGGGGAACCCCCAGAAGCCCTGTTCCCCTGAACTCATGGGCACTGAGGGGAAGGGCGGGGGCTCCAAGAGCTTCCTGAGAGTGCTGTATACTGGGGACTAAGGTGACAGATTCAGTCCCAGGCGAAGAGAACATAATACTCAGGAAGTGAGGAGATGGGCAGACCCCCCTCTCCAAGGATTGGGGCTAGCCCCCCCACACAAGAAGGCACAATGGCAGGGAAAGTTTGGCAGTGGTTGAGTGTCAGGGGTCAACAAAGGACACCATGATGTAGCGAGTACCGCGGGTCGTGGGCAGCCCCTCGTGGTAGTGGGTGAGGTGGCCAGGGTGCAGGAGCCCCCAGCCCTTCCTCGGGGAAGAGATTATGCAGTCATAGCGCAGGAAGCGGCAACCACCTCCCTCATAGTCCAGGCCCTTGTGGTTGAGGGCAACATTGAGTGTGAAGGTGGAGGAGTCATGATGTGGCCGCAGAGCGGGCTGCTCATCTGGCCGGTAGCGGACCACAAAGTTCATCACTGCCCGTGTCTTGGTTTGGTAGCCTGGGAACAGGTGCTCAGTCATGGGCCCCACATACGTCCGCAGCAACTGCAGCCACTGGTCCTCATAGCCCACTTGCTTCATGTGGATGTCCACAGTGGGAACGTTCTCATAGCCTCCAGCCAGCCTGGAATCCTCATGCCGGCCCCCTGACCACTGGCCATAGTGTTCCATTTCCTCCACCAGCTCATCACACATTTGGTCTGACAGCAGTGGGAACCAGTATACGTCTGGGCATGGCTGCTCCACAATCTCCTTCCCTTCCAGGGCCCGGCTGTAGTTCTCATGGATATACTGTTCCTTCTAGTCAAGGGGGTTGTCGAAGATCTGCCAGAGATCGGGATGCAGGTGATCTGTGTCATACCGGGAAGTGGCCAGGAGCCGGCCTATTCATGCTGGTTGCTGAGGTGGAGGAAGATACCCTTGTGCCGCAGGCTCTTACAGAAGGCCATGTCTGGGTCAGTGTCGCTGCCTTGGAACACCTCCCTCTGGGACAGCTCCTTCCGCAGGGTCTCCCCACGGATCACATATGCTTGGGATATATAGGGCACATTCCACACACCCACTCGCTTCCGCTGCACCAGTTCCGCGTAGTCCTCGGAGCGTGCATAGTATTCATCTGGGCTCAGCGCACCCCAGAAGTTGGACCACAGCTTGCCATGGCGTGACAACATGGGAGCTATCACTTTCCTGTTCTCCTCAATGAGAATGCGCAGGGTCTGCCAGTTGGTGAGGACAGTGTCAGCATCCAGGCTGAAGTAGAAGTCACACTCAGGGTCCTGCTGACAACTATCCTTGGCCATATCCCTGGCCTCGCCTGGACTCAGGGCTTCCTCTGGCCCCACCAGCTTCACAGCCGAGAAGTGGTCCTGGAGCTGTGGCCAAGTGTCTGCAATGTGGGGCTCATGGAACACCTCATTGTTATGTAGGAAAAGGGTGACCCTGTCAGGTGGATAGTACAGGAGCAGCAGCCGCTGCAGGAAGCGGGGCAAGAATGGTGTAGGTTGTTCCACAAACACAGCCAAAAGCACCTGGGGGGGAGGCTGCCCCCCCGGGAGTGTCCTCCGGTCCCGGCTGCAGAACCCACAGCCTCCCTCAGGACTCCAGCCATTGGGGACACAGTTTCCCAGGTAGTTCAGCTGGAGCTTAGTGGGACCATTTCCATGGACCACAACGGGGAGTGTATCGTAGGCCACGGTCCGGATTCGCACATGATTCCGATCAAACTTTACAACTATTTCATCTAAAGCCCCATTGAGGTTCTGAAAAATCTGGGATTTATGATCCAGATTAAGGCTGAGTTTCTCCCTCAGTCCTGGGTCCAGGTAGAGTCGCGTGTAGAACAGTTGGTCGTCATCGTCATCCTTGTACTTCCATTGGCGGACGATGTGGTGGATGGTGGGGGCAAAGCCAATGAATCCACCAGAGTTGAGGAAGTGCTTCCCAGTGCCCACCTCAGGGTACTGTTCTGTGAGCTCCCACTGGGGCCAGCAGAAGCCCTCTGCAGAGCAGAGCAGGCGGCTGCCACTCAGGACAAACTTCTTTAGCAGCTCTGAGGGGCTGCCAGCCAGAATCACATCGTAGCTGTCCACAAACATGATGACCATATCCTCCTGGTCTGCACATTTCTCCATTTCTCTCTCTAGCCACCTGACGTTCTGTCCTCCACCAACAGTTCGGGCCACATCACCCCCTCGCCACTCCTCTCCCAGGCCCAGGGTCTGCACACTGTAGTTGAAGAACTCAGCCGACTGCAGGAAACGCCGGTATCCCTCCGTCTCAGTTGTGGCCACAGTCTCCCTCTGTCTCTTTAAGGAGGGGTGACTAAGGGTGCACCAGGTGACATTGACAGGTGGCACTTGAGAACAGAGTCAGCTCCATCCCCAGGGCTCGTACACTGGGAGCAGCTCTGGGGTTGGAGCTGCCCACGCTGGGGGTGCTCTGAACAGCGATCAGCAGCTAGGAGTGGTCTCGCATCAGGTGTTGTGCCCACAGGGACCACAGGTTTACTCGGTAGCTAGTAGGGGCAGCGTCAGGGCCTGGCCTGGACCTGGCCTGGCCTCCTTGGTGTCCCAGCTGGGCTGCATGTCTCCATGTGGGTGACTCCATGTCTGTGAGCAGTCCTGTCCCTGATAGTCCCCTGGAGTCTGTGGCTGGGGCAGAGTCTGAGGAGACAGAGGAATGAAACTGGCTTCTGGGAGAGCCTCTGCCCTATCCCTGTCCAGCTGACAGCCGGGCACCTACCCCAGCCCTGTCTGCCATTCCTTCTGCCCCAGCTGCAGGGGAGTGTGGCTACAAAGGAGGTGTCTAGGTTGTCAACACAGCTGCTAAGAAGCTGGGGACCATAGAAGACCCCAAATCTCTGGCTGATGGTGGTTACCCGGGAACCCACACAGACCAGAAGCAGGGGTTGGGGAGAAAACGGGGTTCTGATGGGAAAGGCACCTGTCCTGCCAGACCAGCTGGGCTGAAAGTGGCCAGTAGAGCCCCGCAGTACTTCCTGAATTTGGCCAAGCTTGTTCTCTGAATCTGGGTGTTTCTCACAGGCAGCGCTTCTCACTGTGCAGCAGCGAGATGGGACCGTCTGCAGGGACCTGGCCAGACATGCAGGAATGATGATGACCAGGGCCCAGATGCACACGTGGGCAGCACGCCCCACAGCCCATGGGCAGGGACAAGGCAGATGGGCGTCACGCAGGTGGGAGTGGCAGAGGCAGCCCAGACCCTTGGTTCTGACTTCAAAGTCTCCACCACTCCCCTGAGAGGGTGGCTCCTCTGAGCTGCTGCTCCCAGGATTGGGGCACAGGGACAGCTAGTCCTGGCCACCACCAGTCAACTTTCATACATGTGCGCTTGGCAAGGCTGTGCTATCCTCCCCTGTCCCCTAACTGTGACGGTGACCCTCAGGCTTGGGGTCCATGGAGATATAGAGCTTTCTTTTCTCTCAGGCCTCAGGTAGACCCCAAGTGCTGGATGGAGCAGGAAGGCCAAGTGCCCCCAGGCGTCCTGGGGATGGTCCGGCAATAGCTACCTTAGATGCTCCTGCACTGCACAGTGGGTTTGGCAGCACTGAACTCGCCCCAAAAGACTTGAAAGAGCTTTTTGGCAGGTTGGTCCCCAGAAGCAGACTCTGAGGGAGGGTACAGGGCCAGCGAGTGTCAGGGAGGGCCCCTGGGATCTCTGTCTGCTGGGCTTGGTTGGGGGTGCTCTGGAGCTAATGTGGCCCAGCAGTCTTCTCAGGTGGGTGACGTGCACATCTGTCACCTGTATACACCTGGACAAACTTGTCTTCGTCACGAGCACCCTGCCCCCACTCTGGCCTCCCTCAGAAGGTCTAGACGATGACATGATGCTGCAAGGTGGTTAAAATCCCCGGGGACCAGCTCAGATGCTGCTAACCCAGACCTCCCCCTCCAGGCCTCAGAGCAGCTTTGGGTTCATTCCTAGGAGCTCCTCCAGTGCTCTGACTCCAGGTGGGGTCCTGCCCACCGTGCCTTGGGACCCCAGTTCGTGTGAAGATACATTTAGGCAGCAGTGGGACAGTCCGGCCACAGCATGCTGAGCCCCAGTCTCCCTCCCGCAGCTTCCTGGGCAGTTGTCTATTCATGCTTGTCTGTTCTTACAAACGGCCCTAGAAGGGACCAGGTGCGGAGCTGGAGACACCTGCTCTCCACATGAACCCCTAGGGGCATCTCCCTCCTGAAGGCTCTGGCTCTTAAACCAGCTGCTCACTGGACTCCTCTTGAGGCTTTAGAAAATGTCAGCAGCCAGGTCACAGCCCAGGTCTGGCAACCAGCCTCGCCGCCTCTGCCGGTGAACTCAGTGGGGGCCGTCAGCCTCCCCCGACAGTTGTGAGAGACGCTGAGCTTCTGCTCTGCCCGAGCCCATGGAAGCAGAAACTGTCTCCACAAGATACCTGGAGCCTTCCGGCACAGGAAAGAGTGGAGGTGGGACCCGGAGCCCTCACCGTCCTCTCAGAGGCTCCCTGCTCTGAGTCTCCTGGCGTTAACCTCTAGGGAACCGGCTGAGCGGCACAGAGCAGGCAAGGTGGCGCAGCTGGCCCTGCTCACTGTGGCCCCAGCACCGCAGACTGGGTGGCTTGGACTATAGAAATGATGGAGGCCGGAAGTCCAAGGGCAGGTGTGTTTCTTCTGAGGCCCTTCTCCTTGGCTAGTAGACAGCATCTTCAGGTGAACGTGGGGTCCTCCCTGTGTGGCTCTGTATCCAAATTTCCCCTTCTTTTAAGGACACAGTCCTAATGGGTTAGGGCCCACCCCATGACCTCACCTTCAGTTGGTCATCTGGAAAGACCCTTTTTCCAAATAAGGCCACACCCCCAGGTGCAGGGGTTGGGACTTTACCTCTTCAAGGGGACATGACTCAACAGCACTGGGGTGTCTCAGGGTGAGGGTGAGTGTTCAGTGTTGTTTTCGGGGGTTACTGAAGGGCAAGGACAATGTACCAAGTCCCCCAGAGGCTCCAGGTTTGTCCCGGTACCCCTGTGGTCTTCAGCAGTTGTCCTCAGGAACTCACCACACAGCTGCAGGGTCCACGTCAGAGGGAACCAGCTACACTGCATCAACTGGAAACTGCTGGGAGCTGGGAGCAAGGCCGTGATCTGAGCCCACTGAGAACACGCCACTTCTAAGCCCTGGAGATGAACCAGCTCACTCCAGGATAGAGCCCTTCGGCACTGTGTTATGGGCTGAATTGTGTTCCCCTCAAAACTCATTCACAAAATTCCGAGTCCCCAGAACCTCGGAATGTGACCTTTGTGGGTGTAACTAGTTAAGATGGGTTGTACTGGAGTAGGGTGGGACAGAGGGAGAACCAGGGCACACAGGGAGAAGAGGCCATTTGTACTGGGAGAAACCAGCCCTGCCCACACCTCCCTCCTGGGCTTCTGGCCTCCAGAGAGTCAGAGAACAAACACGTGCTGTCTGTGGTGTGTTGTCTTGGCAGGCCTAGCGGACTGCTGCCTCAGAAAGGCTGAGGGGAGGGCTGGTGTCACTGGTGCAGGGAAGGTCGAGAACATGGGCTGGGAATATGAACGAAGCCGGGAGGCTGGCCTGACCCCACACCCACTCTGTGGAGGTGCAGCAGATCTGTTTCCGAGATGGAGGCCTTGGTCTCCAAGCAGATTCCAGGCCAGGCTGTTCTGGCAGCACTCTGTCCTCAGGAACATACAGGCTGTCATGGCCACACGCAAGACCCTGGGACACCCGCCATGGGGAATCTGACTTAGGCAGGTGGGAGGGGAGAGGCTTTCTCGCCTACTATTCTGGCTTCCAGGAAGTATCTCTAAGAATCACCAGTGGCCTGAAGCATCAGCGGAGACATGGGGGGAGGTCCTACTCCTCCATTGGCCAGGCCGGAGCCTGGCACAGCATGGTGTGAGCCACCCTGGGCCATAGCAGATGCTGACGCTGCTGAGGGCTGTGGGGCTGCCACCCCCTCCTTCAGGACACTCACTCACCGGGACCAAGTGAAAGGCACGAGAGATGGAGTTTGTGGTAGGCACAATGCTTATTCTACCTGCTAGGCTAACTGCTAGGGGCCAACCCTGTATGAGGACAGGCAGTTATGGCCAAAGTCCAGCTTCCACTGAGAAAGTACTGCCATGTATGAAGAGGGTGCCACCCTAGCACCCACCTAACCCCCCGCCCACGAGAGCAGGTTGGCCTCTGAGCGACACAGGGAAGACAGGCCTCCCATTGTGAGTGGGGATGGTCGGCTCGGACAAAGACCTGGGCAAAGTGCAGTGGGCCTCAGGCCCTAAGGAATGGCCTCAGGCCCTAAGGAATGGCCTCTCCATAGTTCTAGTTCTATGTGGTAATAGTGGTGTCCCTGCTATGGCCCAGCAGTGGGTGGCTCAAGACAGGGCAGGGGGCACCAGGCCCTACCCTGTCCCCACCAGGGACGGCTGTCTCCTGGGAACACCAGCAAGCAGCCCGGTTTGCACGCCATCTCCCGAAGGGAGATCAGGCTGGTTACGAATAAAAGGTCATTTTCATGTCCAGAGAATATTAGGAATACAAACAGATCTGAGAAATAAAAGGGTAAACACACCTGCGTAACAGACACACACTCCACACACCTATGTACACGCAGGTGCACAAACACACACTGCACACAGAAACACACACAGGTGCTCACGGACGTGCATACAAACCACAGACACACACACACACACACACACTCTGCATCTTCCCACACAGCACACACAGACACACAGACACACACATCCCAACACACATACACAGAAACACATACTGACACCTTCTCACTCTCACAACCTGCACCGCACACAGATACATACATGGACAAACACACAGATATGCACACACAGACACCCGCTCACATAACCGGCCCCACACATACTACAAAGACACATTTGCCGCACACCCATATACCTGCAAACATACACACGCCAGGACACCCCAAACCCCCAGTATACCACACACAGAACGTGCACACATACACAGGTATACGCAGAATCCTGGCAAGACATTACAAAAAAATACAGGTGCCGGTAGCCAACCATGGACCGGGGGTTTCACGTCCTGATACACAGAAGTACAAACTCTGAATGGAATGAACCCACCAGCACTTTATGGGAAGCCCCAGCCCCAGAGGAAAGAAGTATCCTGTAGAAAACTATTATTTAGTGCTCAAGAACAAAGCCCTGGGATGTCACTGAGAGAAAATGTCATAGAAAACATTAAGTAATGGGTATCTTACTAACTTTTAAGGGTATTCTAGAATGAACAAGTGCCTAAATGTTTTGATTACAGAAAAGATACCAATTAAAACGGCCATTTGTTCACTGCCGTGCATTAGTTTTCTTCTCATGAATCTCTACAGCTTAAATCCTCCCATCTTGGGAGGTCAGCCTCATTTCCGAGGCAGGTGGAAACCGTTCAGGTCTGCTGCGGTCTCTGCGAGGGGTCTTCAGCTCCTGTGTCTCTGTCGGGGTTTCCTTGCAGCTTGAAGCGGGCAGTCAGGCAACAGGATCGGCATGGGCAGATCATCTTGTTTTCCCTTCCCTCAGAGCTGAGGGTTCATAGAGCAAGAAGGTGAAGAGAGGTGAAGGCTGGGGGCAGGTGTCATGTCCCTGGGCTCTGGCCAGCGCGTACACTGCTGCTTGAGCCTGTCTGCCCGGGGCCGCTGGCCAGCACAGCGCTCACTGTGATTCCTGGGACATCCTGGTCCAGAAGGTGTGCTTTACCAAGAAGAGCCACCGCTATGGGTGTGACCTAGAACCTCAGGGTTCATTACGACATTGAGAAATCATTTCCTGTGCAGTTAGTGTGGTTGACTGCCTTCTCCCTTGACAAACACTTTCCTTCCTGGGACAACCCAGTTGGTAAGGACTCTAATTTAGCAGAATGATTTTCTTGGCAAGTGACAGTTCCTGCATTTCCTTACCTGTTCACTGCCCTCTGGGGCTGAGACCTTTCCCCAACTCCTGTGTTGGGGAAGAAATGAAGTAAAGCGTGGTCACCGCACCCCTGTCCAAGAGCAGGGGGCATTAACTGTGCTGTGTTTCGACAGGCTTCGTCAGCCCTGGAGGGTTACAGAAATGCATTACATCATTTGATATGATCTGTGGAGAACAAACAGTATTGGCACCAGCTCTTTAGTTTTATGAATGAGGGAGCATTGTTTATGAACAATAAACACTTTTCACTCATTGTTCCACAGTTTGATGCTAGGTACACAAAAATGACTCATTAAAAGACCTCGAGGATTGTGAAAGTTTAAAGTCTCATGACTCATGGCTTTGGTAAAATCACGCTTAGCTAAAAACATAAAGTTGTTCCTGGAAACGTCCCTGGCTGCGTGGCATACGAGCTCTGAGCCTGCTAACGGGCCAGTGACCCGGAGCACTGGACGGTGAGGAAGGACACGAGAAGTGTGGGGTCACTAGCTCAAGGCATCCTGGGCCCTGTGTGTGCTGACTGGGTTTGGTGGCTCTGGAAAAGGGCTCTTTCTCTGGGTTAATTTAACAAAATTTCAAAATAATAAATGAGTGGCCTTCAAAAGCTTTCTGTCTTGAAACACCAAATTCTGTACCCTGGCCACTCCTGCTGTATAAAAATGCCATCATTCTCTTTTTCTTTGGAGGAAAGATTGTTCATATGTGTCCTAGGTGTGTGTGAGTGTCTGAGAGAAGGAGAATAGTTGATGTGTAAATAGCCCGGGACTGAGGACAGGCCAGGGTTGCTTTCCAATTATTAAGAACACAGGTAACTGCTTCCTCGGAGTGATTTCAGGGGACAAATGACCCTCCCACAGTGTTGCAGCTTAGAAATGCCCTGCCAGCACAGCGCTTCCCAGGGCGCCCAGGAGCAGCCGTCCCACAGGTCAGTAGTACGAGTACATGTGCGCTGTGTCCCAAGCAGTTAGGACAGTGCTGAGCCAGATGAGATCCGTGAAAAGGTCTCGCCTGCAAGCTGGCAGAGCTTTCAATGGTTCAATGGGCCCTGCGAATGGACTCAGCTGTGTTTTCAAAGTTGTCTAATCAGGGAAATGGCTTGCCGTGCAGCATGTCCCCTCCCTTCAGACTCACATTCCCTGGAAGACACTTTGGGAAATGCCTTTTCAGGCCACAGAGGTCAGGGCTCAGGAAGGAGCGGGGAGGGTCCTGGAGTGTTTGGCTTTTGCTGGGCGCCTAACACCAGAGAGGGTGTGATGACTCAGTGGGACTTGCTCTCCCTAAAGCAGGGATGCATTTCCATCCTGAGGCCACAGCCAGCGTCCAGGAAGGAAGGGGACACTGTTGTTTATCCCAAACTAAAGGATAATTTAAAAGCCCAAATCTCCCCTTTAGGCTCTTCAAAGAGTTTTCATCCTCCTTGATGCAAAAAGACATCTGTCGCCAAGTTCTGAAGTCCCCTCCTAAATTCTGGAGGACAGGGGGCCTTAAATAGCTACCACTCGCTGCCACTGCAGTGATAGCTCATCGCACAGGCTTCCCCCTCCCTGGGGTTGAAGGCTTAGATGCAAAAGGCCAGCGCTGATTTCCCAAGTGCCCCTTGCTGCCTGCAGAATTCCTCCCAGTAGGTGGCCGTTGGCATGGCCAGCACAAACTGTGCATCCCCTGGGTTTTTAGAAGAAGGCCATTGCTGCATGGTCAGCTTTGGCACCCTCATCTGAAATGTAGCACGTGGGGGCTCAGCTTGTGTAACATGCCCAAGGTCAGTGCTGGAGCCAGCAGTCTGTCACCATTTCTTGGGCAGTCTGCACCCCTCCCGTCTCCTGGCTGGCCGAGGGAGCCTTGGGCCCCTCAGCCTCACCATTTCCTCCACACCTGGGAGTGGGCTTGGCAGGAGCAGAGGGATCTGAGTGGGGCTGGGACAGAGGCTATGGCCCCACATGGACATGCAGGTGTGCACACGTATGTACACACATATCCATGCATATCATACATATGTGCTGCGTGGCGCATGTGTGGGAGCACACCGACATGAATATGTATGCATGCACATACCTGTTTGCACGTGTGTATATGTGTGTGCATGTGCATGCATGTTTGTGTGTGCACGTGTGGCAGGACAGTCCCAGTGCTTGACCCAGAGAGGAGAGGTCTGTGGCTCAGTAACTGGCTCGGGTGGATTTTTAAGTGGTTATTTGGAAAAAGGTGAGTGTGTCTATGTGTCTGTGCTGTGTGGCATATTGTGTGATATGTGTATGCACCACACAGTGCATGTATGTTTGTGCAGTGCGTGTCTGTGTGTGTTTGGTGAATGTATGAATATGCTGTACTTGTGTGTGCATGTAATATATATGTATCTCTCTGTGTGCACGTGTGTATGTACATGTATGTGCATGTGGGTTCATATATGTGGGCATTCTGCACACTTGCATATGCATGAGTATATATGCAAGTATGTTGCATGAGTGCGCATGTGTGCAAATTCACACATGTGCTGTACATGTAGTGTGCATACATGCATATGTGTGCACATGCGTGGTGCATGTGTGGGAGCACACCAACATGAATATGCATGCATGCACACACAAACCTGTTTGCATGTGTGTACGCGTGTGCATGAGGATGCATGTTTGTGTGTGCACATGTGTATATGCATACGTGTACATGTGAGTATGTGTGTGTACCTCTTTTAGAACAGGAGGTCAGGATTCCAGAACCCTTTCCTTGTATCTCTCAGTGCCCCTTAAGCTGTCTTCCCAGAGGGAGGGACAGCCCAGACCCCCCATAGTTACAGGGATGTCAAGGGGAAGGCTGACAGTCTACCCTCTACTGGGGAAGGCTGTGGGCTGTCAAGCCCCCACTGGGCATCTCCCTTCCCATGAATAGAAAATATAGACCTTTTCTGGCAGGACAGGGCCCTCTCACCTCCGTGTGGCAGAGGCTCACAGATGCCTCCAAGGAACCTGTGTACATCCACCTTTTCAGGCCAGGGTAGGAGATTTAATATCTTAGAAACATGCTGTGCCTGTGACAATCCTGTTCGACACTCTTCATTTGACTGTGTGACCTATCATATCCTAGTAACTTCACGGAAATAACAAGGCTAATTTTAAATTTTTATTAAGAACCACAGTTTAAGAAAATGTCCCCTGATGAAACGGAGCTGCTCAGACCTGAATGCAGAGCAGGACACATGGTCCCCCGGTGGCAGGAGCCTAAGGGAGGCCAGGTGGCCTGGAGACCAGCAGTCACCTCTGCAAGGGGAAACCTGGGTGGAAACGTGGTCGGCGACTGACGTCAGCGTGAAGTCACCACCCAGCAAACGTAAGCAGGATGAGGAGTGCAGGGTAGGACATGTCCAGATGGCAACCCACGTGCAATGATCTTCACCAGGGAACACACTGTTTTCTGTTGTAGAAACATTCCCCCCTGCTGGGGGACAAGGTATTCAGGCCTCTGCAGACAACATGATGCCAGTCAGGGACGTGTGTCTGTCTGTCTCTTCCTTTGTTTCCTGCTAAAGAAGGGCCAGTAGGTAAAAGGCCCATGGCGCGAGCCCAGCCCAGGGAAAAACTGGGCTGTACAGTGGGAAGAGCAATGCGTGCGGAACCAGCCCAGGCTGGACACTCCAGAAGAGCCCACAGAGACCTTTGTCCAACCTTCCAAACTGAGTCCTTTCCACATTATCAATTCTTTAATTTAGATGCCTTTCCCTATTTGCTCTCCTCTGTGACCCAGGGGAAAGGAATTAACCCTGGCTGTAGGAAATGATTTTCACTAGACAAGATTCCCTGTGATGGTCACAGTGTGGACTCTGCACACAGGAAGCTGCTCTCCAGGTGGGGGGCCCAAGAGATTGTCCAACAGCAGGGACACCTCTGCCTGGCCGAGGCCTCCTCCATTCTGGGTGCCTGCGATCCCAACAGTGTGTGTGGGGATACTGCCCAGAAGCGAGCAAACCACACGGAAGTGAGCCCCACATTGGCTGCAGAGGTGTGCCCTCTTTCCCGTGAGCATGTGGCCTGAGTGAAAGACACACTCTGGGAATAAAATGTGCTTTCCTGCACCCTAGAGTCCGGCCCTGCCACCTCTCTCCACAGGGTCCCCACTTCACGGTGTCCCCCACGCTCAGCCTTCCGTCTCATGCTTCCACAGCTGTCTGCGATCTGACCCCCAGCGATTTGGTCATCAACCTTTTTAATTTCAGGGACCCTATGTTAGTTTTGAGAATCTACTCAGCATGTTCAACACTCAGGGATCCTCTCTTTAAGAAAATGATTAAATTGGATGGAAACAGGGGCTCACGCCTATAATCCTAGCACTGTGGAGGCTGAGGCAGGCAGATTGCTTGAACTCAGAAGTTAGAGACCAGCTTGAGTAAAAGCAATATCTCATCTCCATGAAAAATAGAAAAACAGATTCTCAGGATTCTCTTGAGCCCAAGAGTTTGAGGTTGCTGTGAACCATGCATATGACACCATGGCACTCTATCTAGGGTAACAGAGTGGACTAGATCTCAAAAAATCAGAAATGATTAAACCACCAGGTAGCATGATTCTAAAAAAGTGCAGATGGCTTCTACACATTTCTTAGCATACTTTCTGCAAGTAACTCCTGTCTTCCATGGCTGAGCAAAGGTACTAGTGGGTCCCCTTCCCCATGCCTCACTCCCATACCCCTATTAGGAGGCCTCCTCTGCTGCCCATGGCTACATATGCATTTTCTTAAACTGTACCTTAAAATGTTTCAGGTATTTGAGGAAGAGCCAGGTCCAAGTTCATTTATATCTACTGACATAAGAATTATGGCCAAATATCTCTAACTTTTAAGGACCCTGGCAAAACTGGTATCAATGGGTGATGATTTTCATAAGGTCAAACACTGAGTTAAGGATTAGCTAAGATTAGAGGACAAGAAAAAGATCCTTAGGTCTGCATCTTCAAGTCAAAGTCCCACTCAGTAAGCCCTGCTGTGGGTAGGGGTTAGGGTCTTTGACTTTATTGGGAATTCATACTTTCTTTAGAAAATCCCCTTTGGAAGGACCAGATGGCGTGTTACAGACACAGAGAAAGGGGATTCTGGCTGCACCCTCTCTGTGGAGGGGAGGAAGTGTGGACAATACTAGAGAGATGACAACCCGAAGTGCTCTGCTATCCTCAGTCAAGCACAGGGTCCTGGGCGTCCTGCCTCCCTGTGCAGTCTCCACGCAGAACTTTATTCACCAGTCTCCATACAAGAACAGTCTCCAAGGCAGTCTGCAGGAGGGGGGTTTTGGGGGATGGTGAGCCAGGCTCATTCATTCAAACAGCCCTCAATTTTCACAGGGTTCTATGTCTTCTGTCCCACAGCACAGAGAGCAAGAGCAGCATCTTGGCATTGTTTTGTCCTTTCTTACCTGGCCAAGTGCTTAGAAATAGCACTGGTCAAGCGTGATGTTCCTTCTTAAACCTCAAAGTACTTGTAGTATCAGAAACGCTTTTCAGTGGCCAAGGACCAGTCCTGCAGGCTGTCAGCACCATGGTCTAGAGGCAGCAACTTCCTCTTCCCTTCCCCTCTGCTCCTCCTCTCAGGGTCCTGTGCTGACAGCATCTCTGGATATTTTGGAAATGCCAACTTGGGCGAGAGCTCTGCATACCACCTGGCAATGCACCTGGGCCTGCCCGGCCCTCACATGCAGCCCAGGACCCAGAGAAGGGGAAAGACACAAAGGGATTTGGAAACCGGTCCTAAGGATAACCTGTCATGACAATCACACAGACGACAGAACAAATGAATCCAGCCGGCCCCTCCGATCCTCTGGTCCATACTCCTTCTGGGAGTAGGTTTGCTTCGTGGTAGGCTGTCTCAAGGTGACAAGGCATGTCCCTTCCAAGGCCAGCTCTCCTGGCTGGCAGAGGGGAGGGAACACTGGGACTCAATCGCTTTGAAAACACTTTCCTGTCTTCTGCTCCTCTGATCACAGGCAGCCGTGGGCAGGGACAGGAGCTGTTAGTTGACCACATCATAGTAGTAATTGCGCAGCCGCAGTTCCACCGCTGCGAATCCAGGCCTGTTCTCCACCCTGAAAAGGGGAGAGGTGAGTTATCTTTTGCAGCATGCCACCAGAATGCTATGCGGGGGTGCAGGTGGCCTACCCCTCAAAACACCTATTGCAGGTGCAGAGGACTGGTGACAGCGGCCCCTGGTGGCTAACCCTGGGACCGCACCCCAGGAAGTGATCATCACCTTTGGCCAGCAGGCTGTGGAAATAGCCGCCAACCCACCCAGACCTGAACCTAGCCTTCATTTTGACCTGCTAGCCAAGTGATTCCTGTCCACCTTAGAGTTGGTGAAGTTTTGCATCTGAACTCAGAATCTTTCAAATCCACGTTCAGAGTCTCTCCGTAATTCTAGCAAAACAGAAGGTGCCTGAAAATACTTAAATGTACTATATACGTATTTAATGTTTGACTCACTCTTGTTAAGAGAGTAAATACACACATAACTTTAACTCTTCCCTACCCATATTCCAATCGATGGCTCTCGAATATCTGAAGAAGGACCATTGATAACGGGTTCTTATTAGACCCAAAACCTTTCATGCAAGAAGCAGAGACTCAGGCCTTGTTTGTTAAACATCTTACACAGCAAGGCTTCCCAACCACTGTTGGCAAAGGAGGTATTGATATCTGTAAACTAGGAGTAAAAGCTTTAACAACTGGTGATCTTTCAGCAGATATTTACAGATGTCTTATTTTCTGTAACATGGACACATTAGCTAGATCATTTGGAAGGAAGTATTAAAACATTGAGAATATATCTTCACTTAGAAGTTATTTTTCTTATTTTGCAATATTTGGGGATATATTGCAAATGGGTAAAGTTGCCTAATAGAATGTGAGGCTAAACTGAGGGAAACTGTCCACCTTTAACCATTACAAAGTCCATGTCTAAAATAGCTAGAGAGTGACCCACGGTGACTACGATTTCTTATAGTTCAGTCTAGACGCACAGAACATGTCTGAGAACCAAGAATCACTCATCAGTATAAGAGCAGAGTGATTTCTACAGAACCCAAAGAGGCAGTTTTGTCAAATGGTATCAAAATACATGCTTTCTCCTACAGCTTTCAAAGAGCAAGCAAAACCATGATAAAACTGCTCAAATCCACGGGCACAGTCAGACATCTGCGGTCACGGCTGGGGACACAGTGGGTCCCAGGGCTCCACTGTGGCAGGCTGAGACTCTGAGAGAGGATGTGGGGGCCAAGGGCAGGGGGCAGGAATGAGCCTTCGAGGAAACCTGTGTCTGCCCAGAGGGACAGCCTCTGTCCTGCCTCAACCATCTATGAGCAAAGAGAACGCACCTCATCATCTTTGCAAACTAGGGTTCTCCTCTAACTGTGGGGATCCCAAGAGCACAAAGGGAGCCTGTGACTCTTGCTTGGACAGTTTGCCTACCCAGCAGCCGCACTGGTGGGCAAACCCTCTGATTTCAAACACTCGTGGAGAAAAGGAATATAGATTTGGCACTCAGGAAAGACACCTGGACAGGTTTCCTAGGACACTTCTCTTTTATGTTGGTGCAGAGGCTGCTTCCAGGAAGCCAGGGCAAAGCTGGGCTTCAGCAATGGGAGGGCGACACATTTTCTACCCTGCCTCTCCTGCCCAGGGACCCTCCTCCTCTGACCTCGTCCCCACGTCCCAGCTCTTCCCTTCTCATCCTGCAGGTCTCAGCTGAACACCACCTCCTCACGGAGGCTTGTCTGGACCCCTAGCAGAAGTATGGCCTATCCCTCTCTCCAGCCATTCTCTATTCTCGTTTGAAGTTCCCAGTGTGTGATAATAAATATATAGATTTGGTCTTTATCCTGGGTTCCTGGCACAGAATCCTAAAACCCTGGGAATTTCCCGGAGTTGGAGGGGCAGCCGCACCTGAGTCTATGCTAATGAGGTGGCTCTGGGTGGGACCCTGGGTGGCTTTAGAGGAAGGGACAGGGGCTGGAAGCTGAGGTGTTACCAGTGGCCAGTGATTTAATCAATCAGAATTAATCAATAAGAAGCCCTGCCTGACGGGGTTTAGAGAGCTTCTGGGTTGGTGAACACATCCACGTGACAGGAAGGCAGAACACCCCAACATGGGGATAGACACCCCCGTGCATAGGACCCTGTGGACTGTGCCCAACAGCCCTCTTCCTCTGGCTATGCACTCGCATCCTTTTCAACGTCCTTTCTAATAAAGCAGGCCTCACAAGTACAGCCCTTTCCTGAGCTCTGTGAGCTCTGCTTACAAATTGTCAGGTGTGAGGTGGGGGAGCGCGGGGACCCTGACACCTCTCAGAGGTGCAGGTGGCAACCTGGGGCTTGTGCCTGGCATCTGCAAGAGAGGGACAGTCTTGTGGGACTGAGCCCTCCACCCGCAGGGAGGGTGTGTGCTGAGCGGGTAGCATCAGGATTGAATTGAATTGGTTGCAGGACACCCGATCATTGAGAGTTGGAGAATTTATTGGTATGGAGGAAAAATCCACGCATTTGTTGTCAGATTGTGTGAGTAAAAACAGCCTAGACCGTTTGCTCTAGAACATTCTATCTCAACCCAGAATAATACATTCAGAGAGGGGGTTAACATGCTTCACCTTGGCCTAGCAACACCCCCCACTCCAGCCAGCCCAGCCTGGTGAGCCCTGTGGGGCAGCGGTGGGTGGTGCTCATTTGCAGGGCTCAGGGGGTGAGGGCAGTCAAGAGGGGCGTGGCCAGCGATACACTGAAAAGCATATACGTCTGCCCATCTTCTCTCTTTCCTTTGTCTCTCTCTACCCCCTTTCCCTCTATCCTTCTACCATATTGGAGAAGGTGGCTGTTTACGATGGAGGAAAAAAGGTAAAAAACAAACACTCAGAGAATATAAAGGGTCCACTAGTCCCTTCACTGAATCTGCCCCCGTCTGGAAACTCTGATGTGCTTCCGTGCCCCGGGCAACAGCTGGCAAAGTCCCTCAGTGTGAGAGGCCCTCCAGCTCCAAACATGCCTGTGACAGGCTCTGTGCCCTCCTCCGTCTGATTTCTCAGCAGACCCATGGCCTTCTCAGGCACCCGGGGCACGCAGGACTGACTGGCTCTCAGCTTCTGTTCCCGCCCCTGCCCTCCAACGCCCGCCTTGCATCTTACAGGGCAGGCTCTGAGCTTCTGTGAGGCTTGGGGCTGGGAGGGCTGGGCAGGTGCAGACTCTGAACACCCAGCTCTCAGAGGATGAGCCACTCAGGGCCGACCACACCAGGGATCCCAGGAATTCACACGGTGCCTTGGTTTACTGATCGTTGAACAGGACTCTGAGCTGCACCTAGGCCCTCCCTGGCTCTGAGAGAGGATGCCTCAGGATTCTCTCCAGTGGGCAGGAGCCCCCTGAGGGGCTGAGACCATTGCAGACGATTCAGGATCCAAAGTTCACTCCATTTGCAAAGGCCTTTCCCACTGCTGTCTTTTACCTGAATGTAACTCAACTCTGGAAAACACGACTGGGGAATCACTTACTGATTCCTGCTTTCCTCCTAGGCTTTCACACCACCTCCATCTGTGACCTGTACAGGGCTCTTCTTGCAACGTGGTGTTTCCCCTTTGCAAAGTGACTCGTGCACACTCAGGGTCCAAGGTCCCTTTGAAGCCCCCGAGGACCACACCCACACTGATGGGAAGGCCAGCAGCTCCAGAGAGCCTTGGCGACCACCTAGGTTACAGGACCAGCTTCTGGTGCTTCTCAATCATCCCTGTTAGACAAGTTTCAAGAAATCTTTTTTTTTTATAAATTAAATTATACTTTATCAAACTACTTATATCTAGACAAAGTATTTGAACACCTGCCCCACTTCCCTTTTGAGGTCACTACTAGAAAATCTTTAACCTGCAAAAGCATAGCTTTGTTGGAAGAACTTGATAAAGTGTTGTCATTTCTAACTGGGACATGGGTTGTTCACTATTTCTGTTTGACTGAGGTTTGTCCCCAGGAGCTGATTCCTGATGCTTCCAGAACTCAGAGAGTCCTCCTGCAGCACGGGGCCAGGCGGAAAAGACGTTGCCTGCCTGTAACTCTCCAGGCAGCAAAACACACTGTCAAAGGGTGTCCCCTTAAAGGAAGAAGACTGCTCGACTTTGCTCTGACTCCAGTGAATCACCAAGATGAGACTCTTTTGCCTCTACATTCTCCCCCTGGTGGATCCTTCTGGGAACAGCAGCACAAACTCTGTGGGTGTCCCCCAAGGACATCCCTCCCTGCAGCCCTGGTCCTGATTCCTGGGTCACAAGAAGACTCAGAGTTGCTGAGGACACCCAGCAGCTCCCACAGCACCCTGCCCACGCAGCTCATTCCCCCACTGGGTACATCTCCTTGACACCTCTTCTGGACCCCAATCACTCTCCTGTGCCCACCCTTCACCCTTTACTCCTCACTGTGAAACAATCACCACGAAGAAGACCAACAGAAGTAAACACATCAACATTAACATTAAATGCAAAAACACTGATTTTAACTCTCTCCCTGAGACTTCATTTTAATTATAAGTTTTTGCATTTGTTTCAGAATGATTTGATATCCACCCACAACCCTCCTCCAGAAAGTGAAGCCTTCAAGGGAAGCTGCAGGCAGGACTAAGGAACACTTGTAGTAAATGGTCACGGGGGCTGGTGGCCAAGGGCTGCTGTCCCCGGGGCCAGTGCTGCTCCTCTGGGGAATAGCATCAAAGACAGATGGGTTCTACCTACGTACCGATGGTTCTGACCATTCTAGATTGGGCATGGGGAGAATTAAGTCAAGACGTTAAGGAATGGATGTCCCCCTAAAATCCACGAATAACATTCCTTCCTTGCTGACGCTTTCCCATCTCTTTAGCTCTGCCACTCAGAGAAGATGCCACAGGGTCTGGGCAGGCCCCTTTGGCACTGAAGAGGCCCCGGCCAGGATGGCAGCAGCAGGGGCTGGGAGATAACTGCCCAGGGTTTGCCCTTTACCTGTGTGGCTGTCCTCGGGTCATTTTGAGATAAAGAGGGAGACTCTCACTGCCACTCCCAGGTATGGTAGAAAGATGCTGTGGGAGTGGTGAGGTCTCAAACCCAGGTGGCATCTGAAGCATTTATTGGGAATATCCCTCGACATTCAGATGCTTCAGAAATGTCAGCTGTATCTGAGAGCAAACCTGATTCCGCCAAGTGTTCGATCTACGGCCAGGATAAGAGCTCCGCTCTCACAGAGCATGTTGTTTCTGAGCTGTCTGGGTTGTGTGTGCACACTTTAGGGCCAGAGGGCCAGACAGGAGCCTGGGCCAAGGTGCATCCGTAATTCTCAGGTGCAATGCATTGTGTACTTTAAAAGCATGACCAGCACCGAGGACCCAGTAGGCAAAATATGCGATGGCAGCAGGGTAGACTCATGCCACTGCAGAAAGGACTGGGTGACAACCCTAGACAAGCCATCTGTGAGCTGGCCAAGAGCATTAGGACAGTAAAACATTCCCTCACGGAGCACTTCTACCATTCCTTATTGCCCCAAATGGTGTGTAGCCCTAGACTCTCACGGATACTGTCTCACTTTGCCTGCCCTCATCCCATCCCCCCCAGTGGCATCTACACTGAAATTTGGACACTTGGATTAGAGCAATTATCTCAACTCATTCTTCAGACTCTAAAGCTTGCAAGTGCCTGGGCCTGGAAGTGAGGGCTCACAAAACTGGGCCAGTCCCTGCGCTATTTGTTTAGAAGGGTACACCTTCCTGATTCTTGAAAAGACAGAAGTTATGCTTCTTTTTAATGCCCAGACATTCCACCAGTCACCAGAGCATTTGGGTAAAGTGCAGGAAGTGCTGGGTACTCACTCATATGTCCAGCACAGGTTCATCAGCTCGTACATCTCTCTGGGACACCCCGGGGGGCACCCCATCCGCTCTCCTTTCTCTAACATAGCAGAGACTTCACTTCCCTTCATGCCCTGAAACACACAGGACACACAAGCGTGTGAATGAAAGAGTTCTCAAATGAAGCCAATGAGACAAAGAGACCCACCCCAAGGCCCAAAGGTGTGCACTTTACCATTTTAATTATGTGAAACAGAAAAGCAGGGGCACCTAATCTCTGAGGGCAGAGTTGGACAGGTCGCCCCTGGGAAGGGCTCACTGTGCAGCGGGGCTGAGGCTTCTGGGTTCTGTTCTGCTCCTTCACCTGTTTTTATGGGTGGGTTTCATTTGGGAAAACTCACTGAGCTAAATCCTGGGATTTGTACCCTTTTCATTATATATATTTTGATTAAAAGATCTAAAAAATGTAGCTGGGTTGCAAATAAGACACCGAACAGTTACAATTTCTATTTCGACCCTAATGAATGCTGATTTGGGTATGTGTTTATGCATTGTTTGGTTGTTGTGACACATAATGGGCAAAACACCTCCTGCCAGGGTGCTCAGAGAGGTGCTCAGATTTCATGATTTCCAGGTCCTGGGAAGACGATGGAGTGCTACTCTGCTCTAATGGCCACACAGTAAGGACACAGTGGGAGTGGCTCACGCGGTACGGCTTCTGCCCGTAGGAAAACGCTTCCCACATTAACACTCCAAAGCTCCAGACGTCACTCTTGCTGGAGAACTTGTAGTAGTTGATGCACTCGGGGGCGTACCACTTCACTGGCCACTTCCCGTGGGTCTGGGCCTGAAAGCCAAGCAGATGGACATTCCTTTAAGAATAAGTGTGTACACCCGAGTTTGTGGTGGCATGATTGCCTGTAGCTAATACATGAGAGTGGTCCATTGATAAATGAGTGATAGATAAGCAAAATGTGGTCCAGACAGACAATGGATATCGTTCAGCCTTAAAAAGGAAGGAAATTTTGACTCATGCTGCGAAATGGATTAACCCGGAAGACATTACGGTAAGTGAAATAAGCCAGCCACAAAATGACAAATCCTATGTAAATCCATTTATATGACAGATCAAAAATAGTCAAGCTCATGAGATAGGAAGTGGAACTGTGGCTTCGAGGGGCTCGGGAGAGGGTGGAATGGGGAGCTAGTGTTTATTGGGTATGGAGTTCCGGTTTCACAAAATGAAAAGAGTCTGAACATTAGTTGTACAACAATGTGGATGAGCTTAGCATTACTGAACTGTACACTTAAAAAGTGATTAAGATGGGGTGGCGCCTGTGGCTCAGTGACTAGGGTGCTGGCCCCATATACTGAAGGTGGCGAGTTCAAACCCAGCCTCAGCCGAATTGCAAAACAAAAAAAATAGCTGGGTGTTGTGGCGGGCACCTGTAGTCCCAGCTACTCGGGAGGCTGAAGTAAGAGAATCACCTAAGCCCACAGGAACCCACCTAAGTCCAGCAACCACAGGAACTGGAGGTTGCTGTGAGCTGTGTGATGCCACGGCACTCTACCGAGGGTGATAAAGTGAGACTGTCTCTACAAAAAAAAAAAAAAAGTGATTAAGATGATAAATTTTATGTTATGTGTTATTTTATCATAATTTTAAAAAAAGAATAAAATTATGACCCACAAATCTGTGTGTGATGTGTTGACTGAATTTAAAAAGTAATATTAAATCTTTTCCTTTAATTGTTGGAGATTCATTACAAAGATCCAGGTTACACTGATTGCTTTTGTTAGCTAAAGTCCTCCTTATAAAAAATAATATTGAATCTTAAACTCATAAACACTCTTTTTAAGATTTCTATACCTGGCGTGGCACCCGTAGCTCAGTGAGTAGGATGCCAGCCACATACACTGAAGCTGGCAGGTTTGAGCCCTGCCCAGCCTGCTAAATAACACTGACAACTGAAACCAAAAAATAGCCGGGCGTTGTGGCGGGCGCCTGTAGTCCCAGCTACTTGGGAGGTGGAGGCAGGAGAATCATTTGAGCCCACAAGTTTGAGGATGCTCTGAGCTGCGATGCCAAGACACTCTATTGAGGTCGACATAGTGAGACTGTCTCAAAACAAAACAAAACAGATTTCTCTACCAATTTTTGAGATTCGGGTCTAACGCTGGCGTCTTTTAGTCTTTTCTTGCCTCCTCTTTCTTTGGCCGCACACGCCTTCATGGGGCACATATGAAGAGCCCTTCACAGCTATGGTCAGTCCCAGGCTGTCCATAAGTATATTTGACTAGTCCTGTTTATTCGTCCACAGTCTTCAGCCAAGAATATTTTGGCATAGGCTATTTGTGGTGTCATTTAAAAAATGATTTAAACTTTCTATTTGCCTAATTAAAAAAAAAAGCTAGTTAGCAAAGGGTCAAAACTGGGCATAACAAACCCTTCCACTCAGGTTAGCTTTTCGGGCACACGGGGCACAGGGTGAGTCTTGTCACCTCCTGTTGATCTCACCCTTCCTGGAGGAAGTCCTTGTGGGGAACGGGGGTTGGTCTCAGTGAAAACTGACTAAATGGCACTACAGTGGGACATGATGAGAAATTGGGGACATCAGCCTGGAGGCTGTCAGGTGTCCTGACACTTCTCTAAATGACACAAGCAGTTATACCTCTGTCTCTATCTTGTGCATTTTTTTGAGATTTCAATTTCAGAAGCTGCAACTACAGATTCATGTGTGTTATTTCAACCTTCCTCTGAACTTTACACTGATAAAGAGGTAACACAAATACTAACTACACTGAAAAGTTAGTCTCTCTTCACCACTAAGTCCAGCTCCTCCTCCACAGAGGCAACCCCCTCTGACGGCTTTCCCGCATCCTTCCAGAACACCCTGGATATGTGCGTAAATAGGAAACAGATATTTGGGGGAGGAAATAAAATAGGGGCTTTTGTGCTTTCCTTTTCTATTGTTCTACTTAAGCATGTGCTGTAGACACATATCTAGGTCAACACATGCACATAAAGAAGTCACTTTTGACAGAGTGGCACTGGGCACTCACACCCAGACCCTGCTGAGAGGCCGTCAGCAGCCTCCAGGGTTTGCTCTGACAGACCACGTAGGCACGTGCACCGCCGAGTGGGTGTGTCTGCACTGCCAGGAGCTGCGGATCCCAGGGCACTCGTGAGGCTCCTGCTCCTGCTCTGACCTGCACACGGCCCTCCAGGTGCCGGAGCTCGTGTGCTTTGGTGGCCCCCATTTCTGTTTTGGTCTTGTCTCACTTTTTATTTTTTTCCATTTCACTTTGCTTTGTTTTCATGAAGAAATCAACCATGTGCCCGTCTTTTCAGTAGTTTTTGGTCTCTTCTCTCTGCTTCTAACATGGCTTTTATTTATGGAGTGGCCTTTCCCCCCCTTCTTTATTTTCAGAGATGTTCTGGCTTACTCTGCACTCATATGCCCTTTAGTACCTGTGCCAGCTTTAAAACTGGCCCCAAGTTCTTTGACACTCCTCCTCTAACAAGGTGGGGTCTGTCTGGCCCCCACCTTTGAATCAGGGTGGGCTGTGGCTGCTTTGACCAGCAGAATAAGGTGTAAGTCACCCTGAGATCGTTTCTGCACCCAGGCCTTGTGAGCCTGGAGGCTCAACTTCCTGCTTCTTGCGTAACTGGCTCTCAAGACCAGGTATCACACCTTGAGGAAGCCCAGGGGCCACTGGGCAGCTGTGCCACCAATAGCCAGCAAAGATCCCAGACCGTAGCGAGCATCCAGTTGGTCCCTACTATGTGAGCAGAGTGGGAACGATCCTGCTGCCCCCTCGCCTTTGGGCTTCCTCATCATATGGCCAGAGATGCACCATCCCCACGCCCCCGCCTGAACTGCAAGACTCCAAGTAAACAAGTGCTTGGTGGCCTCCTAACAGGGACTCTGTTATACAGCAGTAGATACTCATTCATGTTAAATAAATTCATTCACTCCTCCCCCTCTCTGCATCCTTGTTTCAACCTGTCTTGTCTCCGAGATGACCTCCATGCAGTGCATCCAGTCACCTCGACCCCCTTCCCCAGCATGTCCTCATGCTGCTACTCTAGGTTGCATTTCCCCACAGTCCCCATGTGGCTCGGAGGTGCCTATCTCACTGGCTCCTCCCTAAGGGGCTTCTTCCTGCTCTGTGGCCCCCCTGGAGCGCTGCCATCTGTCAGGGCCTCCGCACTGCCTGGGACGAAGGGGAGGGGCAGGTAGCATCCCTTTGGGGGCATTTCCAGCTACTGCCGGGTGTGGAACCCAAGCCCCCTCCTGCCACCCACTGGTTAGACATCCTGGTCTGTCATTCGCTTCTGAGCACCCTGAACGTGGCTAGAGACCTCCAGGGTCGTCAGTGTGTCAGGGGCCCCAACCCCAGCACAGTCTCCAGTTGGGGACCCTACATGGACCCTGTGGTGGAGTTGATAGGACAATGGGGCTTTCTTGTCTCTTTTCCCTTCTTTTAGTTGCTATTAGGGCATCTGAAGGGTCAGAGAAGGGGAAAGCCACATCAGCAAGTGGGGGTGTTCATCGTGAAATTATTTTTTAGGAGGCGTAAACCTGTGCCCAGGACTGATTTCCATTTTACCTTTTGTTGGAAGTCCATTCTTAATTCCTCAAAGCTTCTGCCCTAACAAACTAAGGGGTATATTTCTTTTCTGGTCCCATTCATGGAATCACCCTGATCTTTGCTTTCCAGAACTGACTTTCTTTGTTGAAAATTCATTTTCCCTGGACTGAGCCAACAGAACAATTTCCATCAATGTGTCAGAGATATATCGTGCCCTGATTGTGTAGTTGGAAGATGATGAATTTATTTAACAGTTCTCATCTTCATTGTCTAACTAGATAGGTGTTGTCAAAAGATTATTCTGCAAGAGATCCCAACTATATGCTTGTGTATGTGTTCCACAAGATGCCTTTGAAGGCTGTTTTGTTGGAAAAGGACAGGCTGAATGAACTGGGTTTGACAGATTAGTGGAAGAAATCTGCTGAGATTCACAATGCTAAACAACATGCAGGGGCTCAGGGAAGTCCTGTCAGAATCACCCTTCCAATCCCTAGTTTCCAAAGTAATTGAACAAAAGCATCCCCTTCTTCTTTTTTCCAAAATCAATTAATACTTCCACTTCCTATTGTTTCATGAAACATAATTGGGAGGAAACTGTTTTGAGTAAATCTCAAAGGTGAGATATATTAGGGTACTTACATTTTTTAAACAATAGAATCAAGGCTTAATAAGAACATATTTTAGATAGTTATTCGTAATTAGTAAAATTGCTTCTTGAATGCCCACCATAATAAAATAAAGAAGACCTCCATCATCTGACTTTCACATTTCCCAAGAGCTGCGCCATGCCTACCTTGTAGTAGTTTTCGTCAGCACGAAGCGCTTTGGAAAGTCCAAAATCACTGATCTTGGCATAATGTTGAGTGACCAGCAACACATTCCTCGCAGCCAGGTCTCTGTGCACAAAGTTGCTGTCTTCCAAATACTTCATGCCCATGGAAACCTGGTGAACCAGCTCTATGATGTTCTTATCCTTGACTTGCCTGGAAATCACGACAGGGTCATTAGCTGTAGCAGATGGCACTCCATGCCCCCCATACATACAGAAGGTGAGCCCATGCACGCCACATTCTTAAACGAAAGGAATCACCCATGGCGACAAATAACCTTGTTAGCGTAAAGCCACTTAAGACAGAGACCGTTTCGTGTTCAACAGGACTGATTTTCCCAGTGTGCTTTGAACTGTACCAGAAGCCATGTGACAGTGCTCAGCCCTGGCTCAGACCTGGCTCACAGACAGCCAAGCACCAGCTCCAATTCTTGTCCCAGTTAGTATCAGGTGGGTAACCAACCCCGAGTTTCCATTTCTTTTTTTTTTTAAGGCCGGGGCTGGGTTTGAACCCACCACCTCTGGATCATGGGACCGGCGCCCAACTCCTTTGAGCCACAGGTGCCACCCTTGCTTCCATTTCTTACTTGGGAAGTAGAGTAACAACATCTCCCCACTAGAGACACAATTGGTGGCTATTACTCTGTCTTAGTCTGAGTGAGCTCCCCGTCTCAGCAAACGCTTTAGATGTGCATAGTGTGATCACCGTGGATGGCGGACGGAGTCAGTTAACAGCAACTGATATTTTAATTTTTAATATTTACTTATTTTTGAGACAGGATCTTACTCTATCATTTTGGGTAGAGTGGCATGGTGTCAGCCTAGCTCACAGCAACCTCAAACTCTTGGGCTCAAGCAATTCTCCTGCCTCAGCCTCCTGAGTAGCTGGGACTACAGGTGTCCACCACTACACCTGAGTATTTTTTTTCTATTTTTAGTAGAGATGGAATCTGGCTCTTGCTCAGGCTGGTCTCAAACTCCTGCACTCAAGCGGTCCACCTGCCTCAGCCTCTCAGGGTGCTAGGATTATAGACATGAGCCACCGTGCCTGGCTTAGTAACTGTTATTTTTAGAAGTCCCAGGAACTTAGACCTCAGGCAGACATATGTAAGACACAGCTGCTACCCCTTGGGAAATGTTTCTTTTTAATGCTTGTGTGAAGACTATTCTTCCTGGTGAGGGGAGCTTTCTTGTCAAGACCTTCTGAGGCTGATTCACTGGGCCAACACAGAGTCAGGAGAGGAAGAAAGACAAAATCATCAGATAGTTTTTCTCTAAGCTGGGGCCAAACACTACATCTCCCTTTGTTCCTCTCTCCAGGTCCACCACTCCTGTGCCCTCGGGAGCACCACACGGTACCTGTTCTGCTGCAGATACTTGTTGAGGGGACCCAGCTCCGCCATCTCCATGACCAGCATCCAGGACTCGGCCTCGCAGATCCCGATCATCCGCACAATGTACGGGTTGTCCAGCTGCTGCATGACGTTGGCTTCTGCCAAAAGCTCATCTTTGAGAGCTGGGTCGTTGGCCTCGTTCTTCAATATTTTCACAGCCACTGTTTTCACAACCCTGCGAAAGAAATCACGGCACATAAACACTTTCCCAAATGGCTTACTTCTAGCTAATCATCTGTGACATACAATCCCTGTGCAAAAACGGTCTCCTGGGCACATGTGTGGCAGAATGGAAATGTGTCTTGAGAAGCCTGTGATAGGCGACTCCCCTTCCACCCAAATCCTCTCGTTTTATAGACAAAGAGAGCAAATGGTACTGAAGGACGCCTCGACCAAGCAAAATCTCTGACTGTGCAATAGTTAAGGACTTTTCAAATAAACCTTCCCAACTACAGCATATTAACACCTAGATTCCTGTGACATCTTGTGGTGTACCATCTCAGAGTATGCATAACAAATGTGAATTTTAATTTCTTTAATATAAGTGGAAAGTGAATTTCTGGGTATAGAATTTAAAAGTGTACATTTAAATTTAATACATTTAAAAAGCATATATTTAAATACATTTGAAAGCTAAACAACTGTGCTGAGAGAAACCTGAAAATGTTGAATAAAACCTAAGTTAAGTGCAAGATGGGCCATGATTATTGGTTGGAAGACACGATATTGTAAAGACCTCTTTTTGCCCCAAATTGACCCCAAAGCCTCGCCTGTCCCCAAGCCCTCTAGTGGAAAATAAGTATCCACAGTCTATGTTAATTTACATTTTTAACCAAAGAATTAAATATCACAGCCTTTCACAAACCAAGAAAATCGAAGCTTTAATACAGGAAAATCTATATTCATTTTACAAAATAATTATGAAGTATGTACACATATTTTAAAATAAGCATCAGGGCCCATTGGATTGTGTGTGTGCACGTGTGTATATGAGTGTGGACATGTGTGCTCACACACACATGCACAGGCCCAAGGGGGAGGGTATCCTAGCAAGCCAGAGTCTCTGTGCATATATATACTTTTGTTTATACTTTTGACCCTTGAATCACATAAATTACCTACTCATGAAAAAGATTTTTTTAACCAAATCCCTTAAATTTAAAATAGCATGAAATGACTACACTTAACTAGTATCATATTACTATCATACCAGCCTGAGAGCAGGTCTGTTTCAAAGGACTTTGGTATTCTTACTATATATTCCATGGGTGATGCCTTCCAAAGACCAAATGAAATGCAAAACCATTTTAGACATTTGGCAATTTTAACTGCTACATATACGATACAAGTGAATATTTACACTATTGATATCTGGAATCAAGAATTTTCTGGGTAAGAAGAATGAGACACAAGTGTAAAAACCAAAGGTGATGTGTGAAAACACTACCGTTATCATTGAATGATTTCATTAATAATCCATATATGTATGTGCATATGACGATCTAAAAGATACACACACAATAACTAGTTAATAGTCCTAGCGTCTGGGTGATACAAATGTGATGTCCTTTCTTCTTAGGTTTCTGCTTGTTTCTGTTTACTAGTTTTCTACAAAGTGTTATGTGTTACCTCTAAACTAACCTAAGCTATCAAATCCATAGTTGATACACATAACGGTCACTTTTGTTATAATTGTACCAGAAGTTGACAAAAACTATAATGTTGATGACAAAGGGCTTCACTGTGCCAGGTCATGTTCTGTGTTTGGGACTAGGTGAGTGCCATAGGCATGCTCTCAGGAGTCTGTGGGGCGTGAGCCACGTGGGGTGAGTGTGGCAGAGACTTACTTCTTCATCTGGTAGTAGCCCTTCTTCACAGTGCCGAAGTTACCCGAGCCCAGCTCTTTGTCCTCCAGCGTCAGCAGCTTCCGGTCCAGGTAAACCTCCTTGGGCCTGATCTCCTCGGGGTCGGCGTAGGGGCTCTCGTACACCTCCGTGTCCATGGGCAGGGCTTCCCTCTGAGGGCCTGCAAAGCAGTCCGGAGACATACAGCCCAGGGCAGGAGCCCTCGGGGGGATTCATCCTTCCAAGGATGTGATGGGCACATGTACACGTGAATTCAGATTAGCACCCATGTTACGGAAGGGGAAAAACTCTGAAGAGGTGCCACGGACATTTTCAATGCTGCTAATTTATTATGAGGGAGATAGAGAAAGACCATTTCGTTCAGCAGCCCTGCCACTGTTCTTAGGCATTTGATGTCTGCCACCTGTCACTAGCTAGACCTGAGTGTCCCCATGGCTGATCCTTGCTACACTGCAGTCTCTGGCAGGGGCCAGAATTTGTGAGCCAGGCCTACAAACTTACAAGTGACCACATGCTTTGCTCTGTCAATGTCCAGCGAATAAAAGTGAACCTCTCACCTCTGTCTGCAGTCCAGGGTGCTACTTCTGGCTCATAAGGATTGAATGACACAGTACTGTCTGGCCGGCTCCCTTGGGAAGGAGAGGCCTAAAGCACACAAAGACAACAGGTCAGTTTTCTCCATCAGTACACTGGAAAGGTGATCTGTGTAATTATTCCCATTTCCAAATAATCACATTTTAACTTATGCAGGGAAGACGAAGGAAAGAATTAAGAAAGACAAGGAGGAAAACAGTTTATCTCTTTCTTCGGGCGATTGTTTGGATTCTGTAAGGTCTAAATAAAGCTCATGCTACTACAATTCCAGAGATACTCTCAGACCCTGGGGAGGGGGGGGGTCTGGTGAGAGAGTTAATTCTAGTTTTCCAGGTAAAATTTCCTCCCTACACACACATCCTTTCATATCCTTCTGAAAGATGCTGAGGATTTTCATGTTCCCCCTTGGATTCATTTTCCTCCTTTAAACTCATGCTCTTCAATTTCATGTTACATGGAGGTTATTTAAAGAGGAAAACTAATACCCACCCGCCGCTCCCATCTGCGTCCTAACTCCAACATGGGTATTCCTTCCTAGGCACCATCAGCATCTTTATCTTCAGTGGAGATCTAGCAACATTTGGGTGGATGTCATAGGGTGGTCAGTGATCTACGTGTCCACTGTCCAGTTGCCACCCACCCAGGCCACAGCGCAGCTGCTGCTAATAGTGATAATCATGGACCCCATGCCATGTGGAATCCTCTTTGCTGATGGGCGGGAAGGGATTCTTCCTCAGACCCACAGCAGGTAATGGAAGCATGTCTGACATCAAGCTTTGCTGGCTGTTACTAACACAGCTTTCCTGATTATTTGAGAAAATCAATTTGCACCAGGAAATAATCAGGGGAAAAACATCCACATCTTTTATTCCTAAGGACTTTGCCCTTGGAAAGTCTTTATCTCAAGTTTTCCTGACCCCTTTTTGCCCCCAAGTTAAAACCAGATTATTGCTACTAAGTTTAGTTCAGAGTCAAACCATAATTTGAACTCTTTTGTTTGGAGGTGAATTGAGTAGCAAGTTCATATCATGTCCCTTCTCAGTGCCCAAACACTGGCCACGAAGAAATGAGATGCTGCCAGATTTTGGAGACGTTTAAAGGAACAGAGACATGAAGCTGAACATTGCACAGTCACTTATCTCACAGCACACACTAAATCCTTGCCTGCTCTATTGGTATGACAAACCCCAAAGCCAATTCAGATGATGAAGTCACAATGTGCCCCTCCCAACCCTGGCCATTTCTCCCCAGACGCCTGGTCTCCCTCCTCTCACGTTGTCTGTGTTTGTCAGAGGAAGCCCCCCAAGAGGGCCCCCCCCATTGGATGAGACTAACTAAGGACTGCTCTGATTTGTCACAGGGGTACAGTCGCATCCATTTCTTCCAGACTATCTCAGCACTCCTCCTGAACTACTTAACGGAAGTAACTAAGATCCAGGTAGAATGAAATTGGACTATAAGTTTTGGGGGATACAGACATTCATTACTGTCCAGGTAGCTGTGCCATGCCCATGGCTGGTGCTCAGTCAAAATGTGTTGAATGAATGAATGCAGAAATGAATGAATGAAGAACATTTCTTAAGCCTGAAGAGGTGAAGTATAAAACTAATGTGACTGAAAATTAAGCTCTCTCTCAAGTCTTCACATTGAAATCAGCATGGATAATTCCCAGTGACAGTCTCTTTCAAACATTCACATATGATTACAGGACTACAGAATGTGTGCTATGATTTCACTTCTGTTCTCCAGGGCAGGAAGACTTTAAAAAGGCTGGTTGCAATTAAACCAAAATGCAATTATGTAATTACCTAACATATGATTCCTGTGGGGAAGTGGGGTTGTAAAAATATGCTGAAAATGACAGTAGGTCATCAAGAGAAAGTCAGGATTAGTAGGGACGAACATGGGTACTCTAATCTGCTAGACTTGAAAAATGTGTTCCCTACTCTATCTTAGCATATGGATAAGGAAATGGACTGGGGATCTCCCTCGGAAATTTGGGCTCCATACTTCCAGCCAAGGTGGCCCAGGGCTTCATTTCCATGCTGCCCAGACCGCCTCGTGATTATGAAGGAATTGGCCTGCCTCTCGGTGCCCCATGCACGCTCCCTCCTAGCCGAGTCCCTGGCTACCTGCCCCCACTCCTTTCTGTAACCGATGGGATTGGAACAAAGGATGGCACCATGCTTGGACGACTGTTCTCTGAAGGAAATGAGAGGTTTCCTATTGATTCAGTTAAAAGAGCAGTGGTTACTTTATGATCATGATGAAGATAGAAAATGCACATTTCATTTTCCCCAAAGTACTGTATGAATATGCCATTTAGTAGAACGACAACTAAAACAACCTCTGGACGTGATTTCTTGGTTGAAAAGAAGAATTTAGGAACTTTGTGAAGAATGAGCACCAAGCCATAACGACAAATTGTTAAAGTATGGATTGTTATTACAGATTTAATGCAATGTTAATTTTAATGAAAAGTATGTCTCTGGTCCACATTAATATTGTTTGTCATTGTTCTTTTTCTGTTTGCATTTGATTGTCTGTGCAGACTCAGTCAATAGTGTCGTGTTTTCTGCATAATAAACTAGGTGCAAATGAATTGTCCACGGTTCCTTTTTTGCCCCATTTTTCTAATACTGGACACAGAATTCAAACCTGCGGGACACCACTAGATGGCGCTTTGTACCTTTGCTTTCAACTTTCTAAAAGAGCAACTGGTAATTTTTCTTTACGTTTTATAAACTCAGGTAATAACAGATCACCCCACAATAATAACAATAATTTATTCAGTTACACGTTATGATCCCTTACTTCTTGCTCACTTAAATGCAAATAGAAAACGTATCTGACAAATACTCTTTGAATACCTTGGTTTAAAAACTGGGGATTCAAAAGTGAGTGAAAGAGAAAAAAATTATCACTCTTTTGAACTGACAGAGTAGGTTTTAAACTGATCCAGTTATTAATGTATACGTGTGAATAAAACATGAAAAATGGATTTTAATTTGAAATGCTGGGACACATATCATTTTAATCCTCTTAGAGAATGTGCCTTTGAAATGTGAAGCTAAAAAGCTGTAAGTTTTCAGGGATGTTATTGTCCAAACTCTGCCTATTTTCCTTAAGAGAAGGACAGGGTTATAGACTTAAAGCAGCAAAGAGAAAATTCCAAGACTAACAATAGTTTCAATCACTGAAGGATTATCAGTACTTGTATTCCTTAGGTAAATTCCTTTATATTCTATAGTATAAACATGTTATTTCTTTCTTTCTTTTTTTTTTTTTATTTTTGAGTCAGGGTCTCACTATGTCACCCTGGGTAGAGTGCAGTGGCATCACAGCTCACAGCCCTCCAAGTCTTAGGCTTAAGCAATTCTCTTGCCTCAGCCTCCCAAGTAGCTAGAACTACAGGCACCCGTCACAATGTCTGGCTATTTTTTTGTTTTAGTTCTCATTGTTGTTTAGCTGGCCTGGGCCGGGTTCAAACCCGCCAGTCTGGGTATAGGTGGCCGGCGCCCTACCCCCTGAACTACGGGGACTGCCCATGCTATTGATTTCTAAAGAAAAGTTTAAATTGCATCTGCTTTTAATAAATTTCTCTCAACGTTGCAATTTTACTGTAACTGATTTTATTTCTATTGCTATACATTTAAACTATCAACCACACTTTGTCAATTGTACACTGTTGGAATAATGACCTTCATATGTACATGACTGCATATAAATGCAAGAATATCTGTATGATAAACATTTAGAAATAAAATGGTAGAGTTGAATTATATATACTTTTATACCTATCTTACAGAATGTGTCATTTTACACTCCTCCAATAAAGTATGAAAGTGCTCACCCCTCACATCCTTGCTATTACATGGTGTGTTACCAATCTTTTTTATTTGAATCTATTTTATAGGTGGGCATTGTTGGATATCATTGTATTAACTTGCATTTCTTTTATTATGAAGTTGAACAACATTTCACATGTTTAAGAACTATTTATATTTGCTTTACTTTATTCTATCTACTGATGGTCTCTGCCCATTATCCCATGAAATAGCTGATTTTTTAAGTTGATTTAAAGAATCTTTCTCTCTTTTAAAGCCATTCACCTTATACATGTGTCATCATTGCTAATACTTAATTTCCAGTTTCTCATTTCTCTTTTGATGATGTTATAGTTCTTATTCATGCACATATTTCTTTATTTTTATATAGTCATATTTACCACATCTTCAATTATTTTAAGGCATGTTCTCCTGTAGTCTAAAGATCTACTGAAACATTTTTTCTCTCTCAAACACTGAGTTAAACTTACTTCTCTGTTTTATGGTGAACAGATTAAGAACCTCTTGAGTACGACTGTCAGTGTAGAAAATTATTATCAAGTAAAATCTCAGGACTTTCATGCTTTGTACTTATGTTATTTCTAGTAAATACTTTAGGCAATCTACTTCATGAATTGGTGCCCAATTATATGCTAAAATGTTTGGAAAAGCACCAGCTAATATAAAAATTAAAAATATTAATAAAAGACTTAACTTTATCCCAACAATGATAAAAATGAAGAAAAAAAAAGAAATCCATATATTTTATATATACATTGGGGGGGGTGAGTGAAATAAAAGTCATTAAAAAAATGACTTCTTTCTATTTTCCTTGAAAAGTCAATCAGAGCAAAATATAGAAATCTGATGTCAACATTATTGCCCCCGAAGAAAAATAGCTTCTCTAGTTTCTTTCTTTCTTTTTTTTTTATTTTGTAGAAACAGAGTCTCACTTTATCACCCTCAGTAGAGTGCCAAGGCATCACACAGCTCACAGCAACCTCCAACTCCTGGGCTTAGGCGATTCTCTTGCCTCAGCTTCCCGAACTTCTCCACTTTCAATGTCTTCTCTACTCCTTACATTTAGGGTGCTGTGTCAGCCACAGCCCTAATGAAGTGACTGTGCACTCGACACCCTCAGGTCCCACCGGGTGGCACACCTCACGAAACCTTGGTGTTCCCTCCCTCACAAGGTCATTTACATGATCAATTACCAGAATACGGCAACAGATGATTCTGGCCACCAAAACTAAGTTGGCTGTCTGTGGAAAGATTTTCCAACGTGAGAATTAGCTACCACTGACTACACTGACTTAAAGTTACGCTGGAGTGGAGAAAGCACACTACAATCGATGGATTTCCAGCAAATGGACTGAGGACCCACATGGAAAGCACAGTGTGCCCGTGGGACGTGGGCTGCCCAGGGATGAACGTGTGGATGAGGGCTACACACAGCACAGAGCCAGGGAAGCAGCATGGCAGGAGGGGGCGGGACAGGCACACACAGGGCAGGTGGGGGGGCGTGAGCTGAGTGCGGGTCAGTCCTACCACTTAGTCAGGGACAGCAAGCAGGGACGCTTTAGCACCTTTCTGTGGCCAGGCTTTGGGAAGGAGTATGATTTGATTCTTGAGATTATTCCACCCGCTGACCAAGTCTAGAAACCACAATGGCAAAGAGAATAGTAAACGTTTCAGAAAACAAACACAGGTTACCTTTCACCACATGCTATGTTAACTTGCTTCTATAAGTGCACTGCTAACCCCCTCTGGCCCTCTGAGTGTGATTTACTACAGGCAACACTTGATCATTGGGAGGGCTCCAGAAAAGACTACCTACCACTTGGGCTAAAGGATCTAGAAAAATACTTGGGAAATATTTTCCAGTGATGGCTACAAAAGTAGAACTATTACATTTAGTAGTCTGTGCTTTATATGGAATTATTAAATCACAAGCTCAAGACAAATCACCCTAAAGAGACTACAGGTAAATCTGAGTGCTCAGCTGTGTTATTTTAGGGTAGGTGCTGGGTCTATGGGGGAAAATTCATTCAGGTGTACACTGAGGGCCTTGCGTTTTCTTTCTGCATGTATTTTATCAGTCAATAAAAAGTTATTCCAAAATATCTAAATTCCTGAGGACATTATGTCATGAATGGCTAAATATAGGGCTTGATATTCTTTTAAGAGTTCTCAGCCCTAAGCCCTTATTCGCCTAATGGAAAATGGAGCATATAACATTCAAGTAAGGTTGCCATGACCCATGTAAAGGGTAAAACAAAGTGATGACTCCATAAAGGTGCTACATTTTAGACATTAATCCCAAAGTTCATTGGTATTTTAAGCAAATCCATATTCTCCAGCTACATTTTTTTTCTTTTTCTTTTTTTTGAAGCATAGCCTCACTTGGTCACCTGGATAGAGTGCCATGCATCATAGTTCACCGTAACCTCAAACTCTTGGACTCAACCAATCCTCTTGCTTCAGCCTCTTTTGTATTTGGGACTACAGGTGCCTGCCGCAATACCCATCTTATTTTTCTAATTTTAGTAGTGACCAGGTCTTGCTCTTGTTCAGGTTGGTGTTAAACTCTTGATCTCAGGCTATTTACCCTCTTTGGCCTCCCAGAGTGCTGGGATTACATGTTCTCCCCATTTGATAATAATGGTTGCCTGGATGGGGTCCCCTGCTTCATCGTGGGCTCAGTCCCTGAGCAGCAAAAGGCCTTACTGAGTGCAGAAAGTACATGTGTAGTTGGCTTTCTATAGATGTTTTTCAAAGGTTAATAGTCAAAAAGTGTAGAGGGTACATTTCAGGGATGGCATTAAAAGGCATCAAAAGTTCATACTGAAATCCCCAAGAAAGGAGCAGAAAACTAATTTCTACTTTGAGTATGAGTTGTACACAAGCTCCTAAGAGTCTGGAAGAAGAGAGGTGAGGTTCCGTGGATTATGTGTTGACATGGATGGTTCAAGGATGAAACTATTTCCCAGATCTGACAGGAGGCCTATTTCTGATTTAATATCAAATTTCATTGTTATTGTGTACACTTTTTGAAAATAAGGAGAACTTAACCCAGCTGAGAAATTAAGACAACGTGGCTAATGGAGCAGTGGGGAGAGGCTGATCCTACCTAACGCTCAGTAGCCAACTCGGTTTATCAAGGGGTATGTTGTGAGGAGGAATCAAAGCAACAGTGGCCACCACCCTTGCCAGTTAAAGCATGCCTCCCGTTTGTGACAATGAGGTAGTTGTGACACTTACCGCAGGATGGGAACCTGGAAGTTGCGGACGGCTTCCAAAATTGACATTTCCTGGTTAGGAAGAGTGGGGACAATTACTGCTCTATCAGCGAAAACCACCTCATTCTCCCCACTGCAGATCCCTCAATGGGACTTGACGGACTGCTGAGTGAGAAGCTCTTACTTTCCCCAAACATTTCTTTGAACCTCTTTTACATTTGTGCCACATGCAATTAAAACAAATTGGTTTTTCAAAGTTAAAGCACTCAGCTATTTTTTGAATCACAATATACAAAATTAGAGTGACCTGACATCATTTTAATCAGTCAGTAAAAATAAGGCCTCATCTAACCTGAATTTGCAATAGGACAAATTTAAAACGAGGCTGACTGTGACCAATAAGTCAAACACAGAGACTCCAATGTCTCAGTAACTCACCCTGTGCGCCGATTTTTTGACATGGAACTGTAAGAACTCTTAACAAACCATCTGCTTTATAAGAATAATGCTCAACTAGCTGGAAGAGAAGAAAGTAAGAAAATGAGGTAAATAACGAGATCAGGAAATACAGAAATCATGACTGAGCTGCTGATTGCCCTTTGGGCTTTCACGGTGACCCCAGGACAGGAAGAGCTTCTGTTCGCAGAGTCCACTATCTGTGATGTCTGGGTGTGGGGTGCGGGTGGAGAGATGGGCACACAGCTGGGATTTCCCTCTTGGGCAGGGGGCAGTCAATTTTTTCCATATAAGTCTAGATAGTGATATTTTAGGGTTTTGTGGGCTTTACAACATCTCTGTCACCTGTTCCTTATCTGTTTGTCTAAAACAATCTCTTTAAAAGCATAAAATATATCTCTTCAGGACTTTACAGAAATAGTCAAATTTGGTCTGTGGGTTTGCAGATCCCTGGTCTAACAAAAAAAAATATCAAAGTAGGCTAGTGCAGAAATTACCAAGTCTCAGGAAAATAGTAGCAGGGCCCTGGAGTTGGGGTACGGAACAAAGGTACTTCCCAATGCTGTCAGGGAAACAAATGAGACCATGCACATCAAAATGGAAGATTGCACTGGAATTTTTGATGCTCTTTCCTAACCACAGTGCCTAGAAAATATACAGTTAGAAATATTAATATTTAATTAGGGCCTGGATACCACGATTTAGCAGAGGAAACAATAAAAATAGTAAAGGGCCTTGGGAAGACAGTTTTCAACCACTGAGATGTTTGGCATTATGCTGAGTGCACTGCCTTCAACACTATCTGGCATCTATAGGCTTTCAGGTGCCTTACATGCCAGAAGGCAACGTTCCTGACTACCACCCCTGACATGCTCTAGGCGGCTAGTATAGGACAGGTTAAATACTGTTTCAAATCAAGACCATTAAAATAGAATCTGTGGTTGATAATGAGATTCACTAACCCAGGCCTGCCAGTCTAAGGAGGGAGCCTGGGGACAGCCACAAAAGCAAAAGACAATGTTAATGTCATGATTAATATGTTAGAATATTACAATGTCTGGCATTTGATAAAGCAGTATTTTCTTTTCCAATTACAGCATTAGGAACCAAATCGCATTAGGCAGTAGTTACTTCAAGTTCAAAGGGACTGAAGGTCCATTTTTAAAATGATAGGACTTTGAATCGAGCCTTTTCCTCCATATCAGCCGTGTGTGGGGTTCCTGGCTGGGCCTGGCGACGCAGGGATATGCCCGATGACGCCCCTTGCCCCATAGGTGAGGCAGCTGTTTTTCCCGAGGGCTGGTTTCTCCTGTCTCTGAGTGCACTGGGACTACGGATGCTCTGCTGAGACGATGCAGGTGTATTACTGATACTGTGTCTCCTGGGTCAGCCAACACAGCTGTGTTGTGAAAGTAAGACGGGCAGTTTGTGCTCAACACAGATCCGCAAAAAGCTGTGAGGAGCATTATTTTTAGTGCTCCTCAGAGCCTAATTAGCTCCCAAATTTGAGTTGTTTGAGGATTTATGAATAACTGGGTCAACAACAAGCCCCTTTTAGACGAAGGCTGGAACACTCCCGTACCAGTGACAGCCTCGACTGCAGGAAGTGCTTACTTCCTAAATTGCCTTAATTAACACAGAGAGACTCGACTTGCGATGAGGAAGGCATCTGGCATTGAGTACACCCTTCAGCCTCTCTAGCTCCGGAACGGTCTGCTTCGCCGAGCCCGAGCCCCCTTCCCCACAATATTTTGTGTGTATTCATTTTGCTGTTCTGTGTTCTAGTTAGAATAGTCTTAGAAAGAAATATTTCCTAGCTCCCCAGCATAGGGCATTTTCTTAAAACTCTGAACAGAGCCCTGAATGGACATCCCCTTGCGGCACCGAGGGCTGAGGGACCATGGATAAGCATGGAATATTCTAGAATCTCTGATGGGGCAGGTGGGGCAGGAACCAAGCTGCTGCAGGTCTGAGAGCACAGCGCCAGCATAGGGTGGCCTGGTTCCTCTCGAGTCTGAGATCTGTGGGGCAGAAGGCCTCCAGTGTCCTGTGCTGTGCCTGCCAGGAGGGGCGGACGGGTACCTGCCAGAGTGTGTCAAACTTCTTCCCCTCGGGGATGGAGAGCTTGCCGGTCTTGTCCTTGTCAATGCGGTAGTGCAGCACCTTCCCCTCATGTAGCAGGCACAGGGCGTAGGAGCCATTGTTGTCTCTAGCCCTGATCCTGCAAGAGAGGACACGGTGCATCAGCCCATGCCTGCCAGTCTAAGGAGGGAGCCTGGGGACAGCGCCCTGGCATTGTGGTCAGCAGCCACTCTCCAGAACCTATGGGTCTTAGGGTCAAGTTCTTTGTCCAACCTACCCAGGTAGGCTAGCTCATAGTTCAGGGATGCCACCAGCAAGCTTGCAACAGGAAATGCTAGCAGGTTGGGGCTGGACCATGGCTCGGGTCCAGCAGGGAGCTCTGGGTAGTGATCAGGAGAGCCTGGTGCTCGGCCAGCAATGCCACTCCCCGGAGCCTTGAGAGTCTGGGGAGCCTTCTGGACTCACCTTTCTTCACTGGGATCTGTACTTGGGTCAGAGCCATAGATGGATAGCCCCAGCATCTGGCTTGGGGGTGCAGCTGGGGTGTCTAGTGGGCATTTTAGGCAGGTGCCTTGGCCATGGATGCAGGGATGTGCAGGCCCCATTCCCACCATCTTCACCCCTCCTGCTCTCCCAATTGCACAGAAGGGACGGCAGGCGTGAAAGAAAACATCATTCAGATGATGGTACTTTCAGATAAAGTCCCAGAAGGAGAAAACAACATCCACTGTGGGGTGAGGAAGCAGCAGGTGAAACCAGAGCTGACCAGCCAAAGGCTCCACTGTCCCAATCATGGGTGACCCTCAGCACTGCCCCTGCCCTAGGTCCTGGTAAACTGAGACTTGACAGTCTGGTAACAACAGAGGAACAACCCAGCACAATGCATGAGAGGGAGACCTCTGACCTACTGGGGGGCAACAGGCCCACCAGGGAGACCTGGGAGGTCAAGATTCAGGGTACAATATGGAAGTGAGTCCCCAATTTAGCTTCTTTGCTGTCACGGCTGTTCCCCTCTTCTCCCTTTTCAGCAGCTCTAGCCCTTCAGATCATGAGACCTTAGAATAGGTGAGTCTTGAAAGTCCCAAGAAGCCTCTTCAGCCACTGAGGAAGCTGAGGTCCCAAACCGCCAAGCAACTCACCCAAATGCACCACGCTCCGGGCAGAGCTCAACTAGGCCCGGCTACCAGAGACCCTTGAACGCATTCTGGGGGAGTTTCTGATGTTTCTTCTCAGTTGCAAGAGGTCAGATCCATGGCCACACGAGAGATGAAATGGACTTCAGAGCCGGATGTGGCCATGCCTTCCTTTTCCCTGCCACTAAGATGCATCTCCAAACTAACCTGAGACCTAAAAGCTGAACTATGACATGGTAGGTTGTAACTCTAAAAACAAGTGTCTTTTCAAGTAGCATGTGGCCATGCACTGTGGACAACTGTCCTCCACACCCCACTGCTCAGGGCTGCTGGCGAGGGTGTGGGACACACACCCAGACTCTTGGTGGCCTCAGCAGCAGCCGTGCTGAACCCCCTACAGTGAAAGTAGCTTCTTCCTCCCAACCAATCATAGTGGCCAGCTACACAAGTATGTGTGCCCTTACACAGCCACACGGCCAATTACAGCCAGTAGGTGGTGACTGTTAAACCAAAAAATAAAATAAAATAAAATAACCAAACCATATGGTAAAACATATTTTTATGTGAAGAGAGAACTGAGTCTATTCTGTAAAGCAGCCATTTTATAGCATGGAGCTATTTCTGTCTGCTTTGTTTATTCCATATACATCAGCGGCTAACAGGATGGGTGAGAGAAAGAACTATACAAATGCCGAAGCAGTACCAATAGACACATGAGCCACGTACAAGCTGCCTTGGGGGAGTGATGCCAACAGGCCACGCCACAACATTCTCTTTCACATCTGCAACCTCAAGGTCACAGAGACAGTCAGCAAGGTCTGAACCCTGGTTTCTGTGCTGCTCTCTCTTGCCTTATACTTTGTTAAAACTGATAGTGAGGACCACAGATTACGCAGGGAGGGGATGCAGCCAACCTCGTCGGAAATCTGGCAGATACAGATGAAGCCCACCATGGGCCACCATTCTAAACTCTTCAGACTGGCAAATGGAAAAGTAATTCTAAGCTTTGTTGAGAGTGGCCAACAACAGGAGCCCTCCTATGCTGCTGGTGAGAGCAAAACCGCTTTACCCACTTTGGAAAGCAATTAGGGATCAGCTCCCGACGTCAAACCATCTGAAAGGCCCCATGGGTCAGAGGTTCTTCTGGGCACGCGGGACATGCGCTGGGCTGCTGCTGCAGTTTTAGCTGCCCTGTCAAAACGGACACAAGCTGGGAGCTCGCTGCACACAGTGTGAGTAAATAAGCTGTAGGCATTCACATGCCAGAGCATTATAAAGCAATAAAATGAACAGGCAGCATCTGTGCAAACCATACATGACCCTCACAAACACAAAGCAGACTCCGTAACTACACATACAAAGTCCCCACACCGACAAGAGCCAACGGTTTTGTTTACAGATGTACATTTAGGTGGCAAAACTAGAATAAAACCAACAAAAAGCAAAGTGTGATGAACACACATGGCTCAGAGGTGGCTGGATGGGAATGAGTGGGGGTGAGAGGAAGGGTCTTCTGCTAACGCTGCCTTGTGTTGGCTTGACAATCTTTCATTAATTTGTACCTACTTGGTTGTGCACTATTATGTCTTTCATATTTCATAATAAAAATGGTATAAAAAAAGTGAGCTGGTACCAGGAGGACACAGAAAGCACCCCTTGCTTTTGGATTTCTTCAAAGGCCTCCACCACCTTTTTGAGGCTCCCAAAATGACAAGTTTATGATTCCCTGTCTCTGCGTGTTACCCCAGGCAGCCCAGGCCAGCTCCACAGCACAGGTGACCAGCAGGTATAGCCACCAACTGAGGGCGCACAGCCTGGGCTGCCCCCATGGCAGCTGGCAGGAAACGAGAGCAGAGAAGGGAAACCCACAGGCCCGGCATCTGGAGGTGGCAGAGACCAGAAGGCTCTTGACAGTAACCGCCAACAACTGTGAGGTATCTGCTGGCTGCAGGCGGATCCTGGGCTGGGCTATTTTTAATTAACGCAGGAGAAGAGCTGGTTTGGGAGCTGAAGCCTTGCTCCTCCTCCTGCCCGGCTCCTAGACTGTTGCTCGCCCCTGGGCAGCCTCGACACTCCCACCCAGGTTTAGGGTTCCTCTGGTTGGCTGCCTTCACACTCAGGGTCAGCTGATCATGGAAGTCCTTGCATATTTTTTAAATAATTTTTCTCAGTGGTTCCTTTGGAAGGGACACCTGGGATTTTCAGGAGTTAAGCTGAAGGTGATGCTGAGAAGTCATCCCAGCTGGCCTCGAGACAGTCCTTAACTTCCTGTCCTTGGAGACTTTCCTGGGGTGGGCAGCCTTGGGCCCTAGGACGAGCAGGCCTCACACCTCACAGGCACCAAAGCTCTGCACAGAGGTGAGGGAGAGTTAACTCGGCTGAGGCACAGCCTGGAAGGGCCAAACCCCTTCTCTACCCTTCTGCACCCTCCGGGGGAGACAGAATGTGTGGTGGTGAGGGCCAGGCACTGAGGGGACGAGTGAGGCGGCCTCCCCAACACTGCCTTGTGTCTGGTGGGCATACCCTCACCCAATAGGTGTGCCCATACCTTTTTCCCATGGCAGAGTGTAGCATCATTGGGCAGACCATCAGAGTCAGGAGGGGAAGGAAAGCGCCTGGGATTGGGCGTGTGCAAGATGCACACAAAATGAACCATTCACTGTGGCTGGAATGGGTGTGCAAAAAGAGAGGGCTGCTGCTGGGGGCTGGGCAGTCCTCACCCAGATCATCTACACAATACCTGCTTCTCAAGGGGAGCTGGGGCGAGGGAAGGAGAGGATGTGGGAGCCAGAGTGTCCTGAGCAGTGTGCATGCAGGTAAGAAGCAGGAGAAATGCCAGCCCTACTGATCCACAAAGAGCCAAAGAAAAGGCAACTTGTGAGTGCTTTGTCCTTGCACTGCAGCAACACCGGGCACATGTGCGTTCCACACAGATGATGAGAGCAAGATTAGTCCAGAACACTGTCCATATCTGGGGCCACCTCAAGCTGTTCCTAACACATTGGCCTTTTTAAAAATTGTGTCACAAATGCCCTCTTGATCTCTCCCTCTGCTGTAGCTCATAAAGAAGAAATGAGTCCATGCTTCTTCTCTTCCAGCTTATAGGAGACTTTGATCAGCATCAATGAGCTGATATTGACATCAACCTAGGACTCCCTTTGAACTTTTAACTTCAGACAGGTCATGGTTCTTTACGCTGACCTATGGCCGCAAAACCACATGTGCATCAAATAAAATGGCATACTTTGATCAATTACAGCAGCACAGGAGAGCCTGATGGGACACAGCTTTTGTTGTGGCAAAGGAGGCTTGTGACAGCCAAATAGTCTCACTCACTAGTGAATAAGCAGGCTTTTTCTAAGCCCACAACCACTCTTGAAACTTAAATATAGAAAAAAAAAGTGATTTGAAACTTGAGTAGGGAAATGTGAGTGGCAAATAAGGGCAAACAAAGTGGGTTTGGCTTATGGGCAAGTACTGTTTATCAGCATCTTAGGCCAGCAGGACATAGGGTACCTGAACTCAGGACACCCACATTAAAGGGAGGACTGTGCAGAGGAAACCTTCAATTCTGGAGGAAAGTGTTCCCTACATAGGACACTCTGGAGTCCCACAGATGAATCAAACACGAGCTCAAAAAGATCATCTAAAACATAAGAAATCATGAGTCATAAGAAAAGTGGCAGGGAAGGAAAGAGGATACAAGAGACTTATATTCCTCCAAACTTTCCATATTAGAGTAACCAGATATAGAATATAAAGTATATGTGAAAAATTTAAAGAAATAAATGATGAAATCATAAAAATTAGCAATCTAAGATATTCTCAAAAATGCTTAGAAATATTTTAAAGAAAAGTCAAATAAATAGAACTGCTAGAATTTTTTTTTTTTTTTTTTTTTTTAGAGACAGAGTCTCATTTATCGCCCTTGGTAGAGTGTTGTGGCGTCACACAGCCCACAGCAACCTCCAACTCCTGGACTTAGGCGATTATCTTGCCTCAGCCTCCTGAGTAGCTGGAACTACAGGCACCTGCCACAACACCCGGCTATTTTTTTGCTGTAGTTTGGCCGGGGGCAGGTTTGAACCCACCACCCTTGGTATATAGGGCCAGCACCCTACCCACTGAGCAACAGGCAGTGCCTGCAAGAATTTTTTTAAAAGTGTAACTGATGGAAAAAAAGTTAGTGAATCAATATAACAGCAGATTAGACACAGACAAAGCAAGAATTAGTGAACTGGAAGACAAATTCAGTGATGTTACCCACAGTGCCAGGACACAGAAAAAAAGGCAACGAAAAATAAAATAAAATATAGAGGATAATTGAGAAGGCCTACTATATGTTTAATAGAAGCCTCTGAAGAAAGAAATGGTAAGATGGAAGGAGATTAACATTTGAAGAAAGAAAAAATAGCTATGTGTTTTTCAGAACTAAAGAAAGAAAAGAATTCATGGATGTAAGAAGCACAGATATATTCAAACCATTGCCTTAACATTATATATGTTACCTTATTCATTTCTGTAATGACCCAGATACAATATCCTATCATTTTATTATTGAGTAAACTGAGATTCAGAGAGTGAAATTAGGTCTAAATCACAGAGCTATTAAGTGACAGGGCTTGTCTGATTCATGGTCTGAATTTCTATACTATCTCACTGAAGTTTCTATACATAAAAATGGTATTAATGTTAACTTGATTAAAATCAGTCAAATAATACAGTATTCAGAGTATGCTACAGGAACCTTCCCAACTGCAAATATGGTTATAAACCCTTCAATGAACTATGAAAATCTGAAATTATCACTGTTCTTAATCAAGCCTATATAGATAATAGGCATCTCTAACAGGCTCAAATATGGCCCCACATCAGCAGATCAGCATCATTTGAGAACTTGGTAGAAATGAAACTGTGGTCCCAAACCCAGACCTATTGAAATAAAACTCAGGGGGTGGGACCCGGCAATCTGTGCTTTGCCCAGCCCTGCAGGTGGCTCACAGACACAAAAACTGGAGAATTGCTGCTGGCCTTCATGTACAACCTGTGGTGCCCAACGTACCGCATGCACCTGCTCTTCACCCTTTATCCTAATTTAGGTTTGTTTCTTGGTTGTAGGGAATACAAAAGCATGTTCTCTTAGGAGCTTTCTCATTTTTTCTGGGAAAATGGGCCATCCTGTGAATGAATGTTTCTACGGCTACCTTCCACCAGGTCACACTTGCACTGCAGAGGGTTACTAATACATGTTTCCAAAACAAGGCACTGCGGTCCAGGCCGCGTGGTGGGGCGGGGGAGAGGGAGGGCATGGGGCACCAGTGAGAGGCATTGCTCTGATATTCAAAGGTAACAGAAATGTTATCCGCTGCCCCCAAGCCAGGTCCACTCAGCCTGCTCCTGGGGTGAAAACCGACACCTCAGATTCTGAATGGACACATCCTTTTTTTTTTTAGCCAGCCAGAGTCATTGAATCTTCGAGATCCCAATTGCATAACACGTGGTGCCCACCTTCTTGGGGCGTCTATTGCTATTGCTCATTGTTTTATCCTGCAGGGGCTTCCATGGGGCCCCAAACTTAAGAGGCTTGGACAGCTAGTGAATAAGCATGTCTCTCTGTGGGTGTGTGTGTGTATGGGGGGTGTGTTGTGCATGAGTGTGTGAGGGAAGAAGTAAGAGGGCAGAGCGTGTGTAAGGAGAGGAAGAAGCGGGGTGGACATCGGGAAAACGGCTAATAAAAAAGGGATGACTTAAAAGATTGAAGTGATTTTTCCTCCTTAAAAGGGACACAGGAAAGGAAGGCAACTGCATTTCAGCCGCAGACTGCTAAGAACGTGCCACCCAGGACACAGCTCCATGGCTGGACCAGCTTTGGAGCCTCTGAGGGCAAACCACGCCCCCGCCCTGCGGCTTCCTCCTACCCTTCACTCTTGCTCCACAGACAGGGAGCAGGCACTTCTTGGGGACCGTCTTAAGTAAAGTACTGAAGAGCTAGCATGGGAAAGGAGCAGGTCTCGGTGTCCTGCCCAGCCCAGCAAGGCAGCCAAGGCCAGGACAAAGTACCGAGGGCTGGTCCAACCACAGCACACCCTTGGGACCTCTGACCCAGCCGTGCCCACAGGCCCCAGCCCGCCGCCTCGCCCTTTGCCCTCTCATAGTCTCTCAGACCGGGGACCAGAATCGGGGCTTCCGAGCTCCTACTCGGTTCCCCGTGCTCCACTCCGCCCACCGGCATTGCTCTGTCCCTGGCCGGCATCTCCCAGTGCCTCTCCCACAGGTCCTCCACGCTGCACACTGGGACTTCCTCTGGACCTTGTGGTGTGGCTGGGGCAGCGACCCCCCATTCCTCCCCACCTAGCCAGACTGCCACCCTTCAGGGAACTCTGGCGTCCAGGAGGACGGTGCTCCGCTCTCCTGGTATCGTTTCCTTCTGCCCTTTTCACCTCCTGCCCGGCGGCCACACCAGCCCAGAACTCACCAGCCATTTCCAAAGTTCCACACCTCGCCATGTGCCACGTGGCCATGACGTCCTGCCTCTCACAAAGCTCACCAGAGCCTGCTCCTCCACCACTATCTACCTGCCGCTTCCCTCCCACTCCTGCTGGCACCCAGGCCTGCCCGCTGCGGCCACCACACACTGCCACAGCCTCCTCGAATCTCCGGCTGCACCTCCCTCTCTTAGCACCACCTGGCAAAACCCCCCACCCCATTGAGTCTAACTGGCCAGGTGGCTCTGACGTGGACCAACAGTGCCTACAACGGCACATGTGCCGAGCGATTGTCCCACCTGAGCACCCGAGGCAACAGGTCACTCGTGTTTCCGCCCTCCCTCCTGGGGGCCACCCTTATTCAGGCTGGCAAGCAGCTGGAACGTCTCCTTACCCAGACTGCTTTCTCCAGAGACACCGTTCTGTTCTAGAGGCTGGGGTTACACCCAGGAGGACAGTGCCCCAGTCTCTACCATTGTGGTGTCCTTGAAGGCGTGGAGACAATAAATAAGTGAACAAAAACAAAGGGCAGCACAATTCTGGATGGGTGCTGCGTCGTGGTGGGGAGTGGTGTCTCGAGTCCCAGCCTTAGTGGAGGTCAACTTGAACTTGGCATCTCCCCCTCACGCTAGGCAGCTGAGGGCAGGACTAAGGTCTGACTTACACCTCACAGCGTCCACTATCACAAGGCCTGGCACACCATTTGCTCAAATGTGAGATTATTTTGTTGAATAGATAACCATTTTTGTAGCTTTCTTTTTTTTTTTTTTTTTAACAGTGTGTACTTCTAACATCAAAAAATAGAAACTGCAGTTAAAATGACCTTGGTGAGCTACTGGTTAGATGCCGCCTTCCTCAAATGCGAAATACTCCCTTTTATTTACCACATTAACTCAGCTATTACAGAGCAGCCACTTAGGCATCTTAAAGGTCACCTGAAACCAGCTCTTGGCTCTGTAAGATTTATATGGACTCTTAGCCAAAAATAATAAAATATATACCTAGGTAATAAACACCAAAGAAAGCAAGAATTCCATTTTTTGAAAAATTTTGCCCAACAGGGAATTTTTAGAGCATTTTCATCCTAGGATAGTTTATCTGTTGGAACAAAGGACGTCTCGCGTTACATTTATTCAGCAGGCATGATGCTGCTGCAAAAGTGCGCACGTGATGTCCCCAGCTGTGTGGTGTGAGCCACGAGGTCTCCCAGCACAGAGCCGGAGGCACGCGGACCCGACCACAGCCTGCTCCCCACGGCCTCATCCACCCAAGAGGGGCCCTGACACCTGACCACATGGCCTTGGGTTTCTGTATAATTTGTAAAAGATATTTGAGCCAAAGCCTCGGAAGACTGCTCTTTCTTCCATTCCAACTTCCCTTCCAAAGGTGATAGGGATCCTGAAAAAGTATACGACGTTACTAATATTGAGGTGCGAATCATCTTTTTTCTATATGTAGAAAATAATATTCAATTCCTGTCAAACAAAGATGGGATCAAACACGATGCCGTCAAAAACACGGAGAAAATAAAAGGTGTTATGAAGATAAAAATATACTATGTTTTCCTAAATTCTGTATGTTTGTAGCATTTATCAACTTTAAGAAATTTGCAATTTACTGAGATTTTCTTCTTCATCTAAAAAAAGATATTCTACTTTATACCTAATTTTGCATTGTTTTTATGAAAAGAAGATCTTTAAATTGTATAGTCTTTGAACCCCCCCAAACCCGGATTCTTCCTTTAGGGGAAGAAATATATAAGTTTTAGAAAATAAGCTTTGTTTCCCCTTCTAACAAATTCATTTTTCGCACTTGAGCTGTGACTAACTTCTCCAAATAGCAAAGTGTGCTGTCACACGAGGCTCTGGAGCACCGAGGCATGTGGCTCTCCACCCAGCCCCTCTGCCTTGCCTTGTCCTGGAGCTCTGGCTCCTGCTCACTGCACATGTGCTGGAGAACTCCATGTCTGGTGCTCATCTTGGCCAGTCTGTACCCCGGGCATGGGCAGGGGTCCTTCTGACAAAGTCCAAGTGATGAATAGGCCCACACCACACCCACACTGCCCATCTCCTCCAGAAACAGCCTTTACTTCTTTATTCTTAAAGCACATGTGCCAAGTCCCTGGCACCTAGCTACCTTCTCAAAGTCACTCCTGAGCTGTGTGGAGCAGACACAAGAGAGGGGAAGGCTGATTGACGCTTCTGCGTTTCCTCATATTTCCCACAGACATTCCCATGCCTTGCCTAGGGCACTGCATGGATTGATAGTTGTGGAATTGCTGGAGATGACACAGCTTGAGCGGCTGGTCACTGTCTCCTCTCAGCCCCAGACAACGCCAGGGACCTGCCTTTTGCCTACCAGCCTTGGAGAAGCCCCTCTACTCTTGAATTCCTACTAGAAAAACCAGGGCTTTAGGCTATTAAGTGGTGAGGTCCCTTCTGGCTCTGGTGCCATCGGCGTAAATGGGTCTCACACATGTTTGTACGTAGAGAGACTGGGCTCTAATTTGCACAGAAACCCCCAGATATAACTTGTCTGATGGGCAGGTGCCTGTCCTCTGCATTTTGAATTGCATTACTGAGGAGTTATAATCAGAGCTGGCCTCTCCTGCCGACGTACGCTGCCTTTCCCTCAATGTTTTCCCTGTCCAAGCAAAAGCAGTTCTGCACCGCCATGGTGGTGTTGCTTTAGGGATTCCATTTTTCACCTTCTAGCTCGATTCTCACCAATGCTGCTTTCAGTGTAACGTGATTCTCAGGCTGAAATGCTGGTGTCTGAGCAGTGAAAACAGAGATTTGTGCTAATGATGAAAGCAGGAAGGGTAATTGCTGGGAGTCTCCTTGCTCATATGATTCCACTGAACTGGCTCAATCCTCCTGAGTGTGCAAAGAGCAGAGGTAAACTTCCAACCTTCTCAGTGAAATAATTATTCTTTATTTTCATCTGTCACTTCACAAAAGAAAAAGCCAGTGTGAATCCTTTATGGCCAAGACAGGGACTCTCACTCTGTGTATTCACAGCCCAGAGAGGAAATAAACTCGGCTATGGCAAACCAAAGGACAGGAAGGATGAGAGGGGCCTGCCCAGCTTTGTCACCCGCAGCATGATGACCCCCACCTGCAGTAGTCTGGTGTGCCTGTGATGCGGGGACAGAGGGCGTCCAGATGCACTCATGGATCTGTGGCAAGGGCAGCACAGTGGCTGATGTTCTGTACCAAGTGCCACATGAGTACCTTCTGTTTACATTAGTACATAACTGTGACTCCAAGAGGCAAGCGCAACATTAAACCCATTTTGCAGGCAAGGACATGAAGGAAAAGAGACCACTGTGTCCCTTAGTGAAGGTACAGGGCTAGTTATAAGGCAGAGGCAGCATCTGGGTCCAGTCAGCCCACCTGGAGCAGGCCACTCCTCTAACCATAAGGGCATCTGTATCCTGTATTTCTGTATCTGTTGCTGTGTCCCTGGGCTGTGCACCACTAATGATTTAAGATGAGACACGGAGAGAGATCCAAGAATCCAAACTCACTCCTTCCCTAACTTGGACTCCAGGGGAGCTGCTCCTGTGTGAAACCACAGTATTGTTGATGTGTTTCAGGAAACGTAAAGCAAAAATGAGCTGAGGAGATGGGGATGGATCTAGAATAATTTATTAATTTAGAGGACAAACATGGGCCAGCCCACAGGCCTGCAGAGGAGGAAGGGCCACGCACAGGCAAGGGGTGGGTGAGGCTGTCAGAGAGAAGTGACTTCAGCTGTTCAACCAACACAAAAAAGCTGAGTCACTGACTCATCCCTGGAGTCATAGGAAGTCCTCAGGGAGGAGTTGCAGAAAAGCAGCAAAGAGGAGTAGAAATCTAAAACCTTGAGAATAAAGACATGATAACGACCCTAAATCAGGTGTGTGGTCCAAGGAACCCAGGAGGGACAGGGGCAGGTGCAGCTCCCTACAGAGATGGCTCTGGGTATGCAAGGAAAGGCTGTGCAAACTCCTTTGAGATGGCTTCCCACTGGCTGGTGCACTTGGGACACCCAGTGATAGAATCAGGGTACCGCCCAAATAAAGTTGCCCCACCCAGGCAGGGTCAGGTTCATGGCCCGCCCAGGAAGGGTCAGACTCATGTCCCTCCCAGGAAATAGGAATGCCACCAACTGCTGCCCTCCCTGACCCTTTAAATCTCCATCCGCCATAACCCACGTGTGGAATTCCTTCATTGATTTCACCCCACCTGCATCCAGGTGGAAATGAAGACCACATGATTTCTACAGAACGGAATTCTGTTTTCCTTTGTTTTGCGTCTTGGAATAATCTTTCTTTCTTGGGTCTAGAACCTTTCACTCAGGACCCATCATTCTCTGAGAGATGATCAGGGAAGAGCCAGTGGGGCTGACGATTCTTTCTCCACAACCCTTTCTGGTCTGACATTCTGAGATTAAGGAAAAATCCCACATCCAATTATGTTTTGCAACAAATACAGCAATAGGTTTCCTGGAGCAGCTCTAAGGATATTTGGCCCTCAGTGCCTGGCGCCCCTCTCCCTGTTCCCTAAGACTTCCCTCACCTTGGCCTCTTGCAAGGAAATGTAAGAGAAATAGCCAGGAAAACAGCTGGTAGATTGAGGAGGGGAAAGGGGCAGTACTCAGTTCTGGGCTGTGGCCCTGCCTCTCACACGGGCTAGGAGGGTGCAGGCTCTCCCTAGAAAGGACTCTGGCCCCACCCCTCTGATCTGATAAAGCAGGTCAAACTTTCACGTTTGACTATGTGTGGTCTTCCCAGCTGGGCATCCCTTCCTGCCAAGATGTATTAATGATTGTAACAGATTTTGCCAAGCTTCTACAGAGTGCCCGACTTTAAGCCCAGCATGTTCACACACAGGAGCTTATTTAAAATCAAGTTCATGAAACCCTGCATTAGGAATCACAAATATGAGATTTGTCTCCAGGTCTGAGAACCTTGGAGGTTCTTCACATTCTGGCATAGAGGTCTGATGAAGGCCATCCCCGGCACACGCCTGCCTCGGGGCACGCGTCTGTGCTGTCTCTGCACTGAGGCTCTTCCTTCCATCTGGCATAGACAGGGCACCCCAGCATGCCCTGTCCCCTTGCTGTGTGCCTCCGACATGCTGTGCTCTTCTTTCCTGCTGGCCAGCGCCCCCTCCTCTCTCTAAGACACAGGCAGATGAACACTGTGCCTCCATTCCCAAAGCTCAGAACTGGGCCTGGCCTTTGGGGCTTCCTGCAACTCCAGACTCCAAGGAACGTTGGACCATGGATGGATGTGCTGGTGTAATGGTTGGACAGTAGACACGAGACACATTCTTCAGGAAAGTCTGGATGACAGCCTGAGAGGAGTAGTGGGGAGCAGCTGATAGCTGGACTGTCCTAAGGCAGGTGTCTCTTGGTGACATCCCTGTCTCTGAGGATGTCCAGAAGGGACCCCACAGGCCCTGTGCTGAGGCTGTTCATTGCAAATGAGCATTTTATGAAATGACCTGTGAGCAGGGCAGACTGGGATTATTCAGATTCAGGACGTTTTGCAACTTTGGCCTGATCCAACAGGGGAGTATAGGACAGATCCCCTCTGCTCATCGGAAACCCACACATTTACACCAAGTGTGTGGCCATGCTGGGGGGGGTGTGTTTCATTGGAGGTTTTTAGCGCTATTTCCTAGGAAAAAAACACATATGAACATGTCTAAAGACTAAAGACTCTGGACCAATGTCTGGTACCCTGGACTTGGGAAACACTGTATTCCCTGATGCAGGCCCTGCCCAGGGCTGGAAGAACAGAACATATGGGCTGTGTTCAGTACACTGGCAAGCTGCCTTCACTCTACATGTGTGCATATTCAAACACTCGCAACATAACACTGCTGCCCTTCAGAGGGGAAAGTCCACACGCTCACTGGGTACCCTAACCAGCTTCCAAGGGAGAGATGAAATGAAACCACCATGAGATGGAACCCCAAGTAGCACGGCCTTTCAGGAGGCTTCCTCACATTTTCTCTGTTTAAAACACCAAGAGATGTCCAGTAATGAGAGTTTCCTGATGCTAATGATGGAGAAACAGCATTGAAATAGCGGGGAGAAGAAAAGCCACGCCATGCTGGCCACGTGTGCTATGCTATATGAGTGGGGTGTGTTTTCATGAATCCTTGAGGCAGTGGTGGGCTAGATCCCCATGGATCCCAGATCTGGAGAAGTGGAACCTTAGGAAGGTCACCCCCTCGGCCTACGGTCCTGCAACACACGTAGAAACTTGAGTTTTGAAGCCAGATCTGGCTGCCCCCATGCTAGGCTCCTCCATCCATTAATATCCTGCCTGAACCCGAGCCTGTGCTCAGGGCACTGTGCGCCATCAGTCCACGGGCAAGGCCGCAGGTCTGATGGGAGCACAGCTGGGGGAGCATGGAGAAAAGGCCTTGGATACAGTCATCTGAGAGGTCAGCACCAAAGCAAAGTAAGGTGGAGTAAGAACATCCTCAAGGAGCACAGCTGGTGGGGGGTGAAAATGCAGACACCCAGGCCCAGGCCTGGTCAGCTCTGACCCCAGCTGACTTGGAAGCATGAGCCTCAGTGTTGCAAAGATGATGTGCTGTGAGCACAGATGACATGTCTGTTTATGCAGGGCAGACAGGGGATAAGGCATGTGGCATGTGTGTTAAACAAGAGCTGCATGCGAGATTTCCTGCCTTCTGCACGGGATTTAATGCGTCCCTGGGAAAGGACAGTGAGAGCAGACCTCAGGCCTGTGCTGGTGTAGCCTCTGGTTCCAGATAAGTCTGAAAAGAGAATCTGCTGCATGGCCAGAGCACGTGCCAGGGAGCCCAGAGCAGGCATCCGAACCAGAGGGAAGTCGGGAGTCTCTCATGTGCATCATGCTATTTAGGGCTGACCTCACCTTCCAAGACACCATGTGTGCTGAAAATTATTGTGGAGAAGAGGGTAGAAGCCCAGACCTCAGGGAAGATAAACTGGTAGGGGCCTATACCCAGGGGAATGTCTTCCCCTCACTGCATTCCGCACCCCACTAAAAACCATCACCCTAGTCAGTGATGCCTGCCAACCTGGGCTACTCTTTTTTGTTTTTAAAGTATTGTGTTTAAGTTTTTTCTTTTCTTTTTTTTAAGAAGGGTCTCACTAGGTTGTCCAGGCTGGACAGAAGATAGCTGAACTCAAGCTATCTTCCTGTCTTAGCCAACACATCTGGCTAAGATCACTTTTCGAATAAGAGATATTACGGCAAAGTCTGGGGATAATCCTTTAAAATAGATGGACACTCAGAGAAACAATTCTGTTTCTAGGAAAAGCTCACCAAACCCACTGGGTGCTCGTCCACATGGCTGACCCTGAGGCTGCCCTGCTGTTTCTGTTTAAGTTTTTCCAAGGCCAGAATAGAGCAGGTTTTTCTCTGTGGCCCCAGTAAGCATCTCTGCAGGGACACTGAGAGGTGATGAATGAAGGTGAGAGCTCCTTCTGTGGGAGGACATCCCACTCTGCTGCCTCCACCAGACCACTTAGGGAAGAAGGCTGATGTCACCCAAAGGCAGCTCCTTCCTTTCCCCTGACAGCTGCTGTGCTCGAGGTGGCCTGTATCTCAGGACCTTCTAAATTTAGATTTATATCCAACCATTAAAAATAACAACAAGCAGAGCCCAGACTCCTGCCTTCTAGCTTTGGAGTTCATAAGACCGAAACACATGAACCTGCCCTCACCACCCCTATACTCGCCTCCCAAGAAATTTTCTTTCATATCTGCCCTGTTAGTACTTCGTTCCAAGTAAAAATAGAAGCAAAGGGTGAGATCACAAGGGAAGTCTGAGTGAACAAACTGTGATATTTTTATTCTAGTTAGATAGCCACAGAAATTGTCATGCATCCTCTATTCGCCATTAAAAGAAGAATACGGGGCTGAATAATATTTCTTTAAACATTATGTGCTTCAGCACCCCAAGTGTTAATTTTAGGATCAGACGGGGCAAAAGAAATGCTAGGTCACAAACCATAGGACCAGCCAGCATGCGGGCTGTCAGCTGACAAGGCAGGACCCCTCCCCGGGTCACGGGAGCCCGGCCACAGGGAAATGGAATTACCCTTGATTGTCCAAGCAGGTCTGGTGGGAGGAGGGAAGGGGGAAAGACACAATACTTACAAAAATTTTCCGTTGGTCTTAGATCCTATCAGAACAACCTGCTCGGACTCTTCCCGAGAGATTTTTCCATGGAACCAGGGCATCTTCTCATGGGCCGTGGTGGCGATCAGCTTCTCCAGCTGTGGCTTCTGGCTGATGATGGCCTGCTCCAGCGCCTGGCCCTTGTGGGGAGGAGGGACATGGGGTGAGCAATACGAGGCAATGAACAAGACACAGGTGGCACTTTCCAGGAGCAAACTTCATTCATTCATTTATTCATTTAACAAAACCAGAAAGCTTCTTGTTTGTTACTTAAACAAGAAAATAAAGACGAAAATCAATTTTAGAATAAAGAGAACGGCCTTTTCAAAGTCAGGCAAGACTTGGAAAACCATGTTGAATAACCCATGAGGTCTAGAAAAATGAGGGTCCTTCCTTACTCCATCAGGTCACTGTGTCCACTCGACAGATCGTCCTGATTAATTAATGGCAATTAAGAAGCTCAAAGATGCGCTCCATGAAGGCACATGTGTTTTCCCGTCAGCCTCTGGAAGGCTTGACTGAGCATCACACGTGCTTACAATACCTGCAGGAAATGTGATCACAGAAAGTAAGGGTGAAAAATCTCACCATGTGGAAAGAACAGGTGCAAATCAAAACTGGGAAAAGGGGTAGAGAGCTAAGTGAATTGATCACCTTATTTCTTAATGGAAGAGAAATAGATATTCTCTACTGTAGTGAATGAAGAGTCAAAGTTTGGTTATTTGCATTCATACAGAGAAGAAGGAGCAAAATATAAAAACATAAGCAGCCCAAACCAGGAGGAGGAACGAGGAGGCATGTTAGGAGGGAACATGGGTATAGTGACCGTGTCTTATTCCATGGATGAATTGAAGGACAAAAGTTGTGTTGGGCTACGCACCTCCAAGGGGTCTGGAACACAGTGAGCAGAGAGGCTGAAGGTGGAAGGCAGCAGAACACAGCTCACCAGAGCCAGACCCAGCCCAGGCACATGCAACAGGGTTGAATAGTAAGTACATCATGCCAGGCAGGGTGCAGGAGGCCAATATAAAAGGCTGGGCGCTGTGGAGCTGCTCTTGTGTGACACTCTGAAAAGGCAAAACTGCAGAGACAGAAAGTAGATGAGTGCCTCCCGGGCTGGGAGGGTGCAAGGGTGCTAGATGGGGCGATGGAGCTCCCATCTCTCTGTGCTGTAGTGGGGGAAGGGGGTGTCCCGAGATGCTGTGTTTTTGTCAAAAACCATAGAACTATACACCTGAAGAGGATGAACTGACTGTGCGCAAATTATAACTTAGTAGATCTGATTTAAAGGATAAAAGGATGGTCTAAGATATCTCCGGTACACGCACATGAAAAATACCAGGCACACAGTATTGCATTACCTGTCTATAAGGCTGAACTTAATACAGAACATATTAAGGAAATAAAAGGAGCATATAGGCCTCAAAAAGTCAATACTATCATAAATCTTAGGCATCGAATAACACAGCAAAATGCATACAGCACGCATCTGGGAAACACAATACAGCTGAACACCAAGTTCAAGAGCATGCTATCAACCAAACCTGCAGCTCCCACTCCCAGGGCTGCTAAGAATGTGGCAAGAATATAAAGCATCATGACCTCTGTAAGCTTTCTGGATGGCACCTTGTCAATATAGCCAAATTACCCAAGCTTTGCTGAGGCAAACCTAACCCTTTCAAAGTTTATGTATAGACGTTGCAGACAAGCTTAGCATAAGATGGGTCTAAAGCAACATGACTAGCATTATCTCTGAACAGCAGAAGTATCCAATAATAGGTACTAGTTCAATAAATTATGGTGCACAGTGCAACACCAGGTGCCCACGTACGTATGTGATGGCGTAGAAAGTTCTTCAGGAAATGCCAGGAAGCTATAAAATCAAGAGCCTATCATGTGTACAGTGTGACTGTTAGGTAAATAAAATCCAGTGTCTCCCTGACAGGGCCCACCACGCTCACAGTGGTTCCCGGCAGTGGAGAAACCCACATTGCTAACATAAAGGGGCCACTTTCTCAATTGCGAAGGTGAGAGAGGAAAGGCTGTCTTCTGGACGCAAGGCATTTGGCGAAGTTAATGCTTAAAGTACGTTTGTCTATGCTTAACTTGTGTGGCGTCACTTAGCCCCGGGGAGCAGGACCAGCCACAGAAGCTCACCTGCAGGTTCCATGTCTGCTTCACGTATTCCCTGATGAGGTTTTCCTTCAGGTCCTCAAAGGGCCCGGTCTTGGGCTGCACCCCGGGGGGCCGGTTGAAAGGCTTCTTGAGGAGGCAGATGAGGCCGTCAGACTCCTGGGAGTGATAGTGGCAGAGGTCAGCTGGACTGGCATGGGTCCTGCCGCCGGCAATGGCATAGGTGCCGTTCAGCTCCCGCTCGATGGTGTAGTGGTGAGCCTTCCTCCCGTGGGCCACGGACAGCGCGAAGCCGCCCAGGTAGTTGCGGCTCTGGCGCAGCAGGTAGAGCCCATCGCTCATGCCCCCCTGGACCAGGTAGTCTTCTGCCTCCTCCCGGGTGATGTTGCCAAAAAAGAAGGGCAGGTGGTTGGCGCTGTCAGCTGTGCCACCGGCCATGCTTCAGGGCGAGAGGGCACACACCTGGGCAGGTGTCCACCTGGAGTGCGACAAAGATGGAGAACTGCAGTGAGGGACCCAGCAGCAGGGAACGTTTGCTAAAACCACCTGAACACTTTCACACTGGAGGCAGATCCTTCAGTGCGGAGGCTGTTCTTTTATAGATTTCCCAACACACAGTTGCTTTTGTGATATACTTACATTTGTACTATATTATATTATTATAGTTTCCAAACACCACAGGTGGCCTCTGTTTGATCTACAAACAGCACTTGATGAAAGTGACCCATTTAACTAATTCTTTTCTCTTTTTTTTGATGAAGACAAAAGAATTCTAAGAAGAAACACACCCCAAAGAGAGGTAAACAGAAGTATTGCTATTGCAACAGAGGACTCTCAAGCTTGCCCCGAGGGTCACAGTGGCACAAAAGGGGCAGACCCAGCCTGAGCTGGAACCAACTGCTCCTCTTGGAGAAAAGAAATCTTGCTCCCCATCACAGTTGTATCACTAGGGAAGCTGTTACCAAAGACTTTTCTACCTGAGCTGTGCGTGACCACTTCATGTAGGCAGACACTGCAGTTGAACCCCAAAGCTGAAGTGAGAGACACATCTGCAGGCCATGCAAAACCGTGACTTGTGGTCACCACAAGACCTCCCCTCTTTCAGCCTGGGGTGGTGAGACAACAGCTGCTGCCTGAGACACAAAGAGAAACATCCTCCCAGGGTCCCCTGGCCTGGGCCTGGGTGGGCACTCTGTCCTCTCCCTGCCCGCTCCAGACCACTTCCTAGGTGGACACTATTTCCCATCTGCCGGCTGTACTGGGGTGTGCAGGTTCCATAGTCAGCGAGGATGTCTGACACAGAAGAGACACTTCTTGAATTAAATTAACACACATTTCAGGAGGGAAAATGAAGAGAGTCAATAAATTTCCAACATGGAGAGTGTTTCCTCTCAGTCATGGCTGCAAATGAGGATATGTACTGCCAGTCCCAAAAGTATCCAAAGAGGCGAACGTTTTCACCAAAAGGGTCTTGCTATCAATAGAGAATTATCTGGGTGGCTTTATCCACTCACCTTGATAGAAAAGTACACACCTCTTCATCATTTCCTGAAGCCCCCATACCACACAACACACACACACCAATACACTCACATGCCACGGTTATGTCAAACATCCTTTTCTTAATATGACTTATACTACAAGGGGCTGCAAAGCATAAGACTCCCAGCCTGATACAGGCAATAGTATTTTCTCTAGACATTATCCTCAAATTGGCATACCCTAGCTGGGCCCCAAATAATGCATGAGTTTTATTATAATTTGATGGTATAAAATCGTTTTCTTGCTTCTTGCAACACTTAACTATCAATGAGTAATTTTTCTTTATCCGACAATTTTCAAAAACTTCATCTCTCAGCAGAGTGTTTCTTTTTTTTTTCTTTTAAACACAGATCACATTTGCTCTTGAAATCTAAGAATGCTATTAACAAGAAGACATCTTTGTAAAACCAGGGAGTTGAGTGTCTTTTGAAAGGAGTATTTCTCTTCCGATTCTATTTCTCTTCTTTTTCCTGCTTTGCTGAAGTTTTAGCACCCCTTCCTATACTCAGGTGCCCCATGTTCAAGGCCCCCTACTCAAGTGCCCCCACACTCAGGTTCCCCCAAACTCAAGTGCCCCCATGCTCAGATGTCCCCTTACTCAAGTGCCCCCAGACTCATGTCTCCCCATACTCAGCTTCCCCCATACTCAGGTGCCCCCCATATTTAGGTGCCTGCTATACTCAGGTGCCCCCCATAGTTAGCTCCCCCTATACTCAGACACCCCCACACTCGGGTGCCCCCTCCTGTAATGAGGTGCCCCACCTTTATCTTCCTCTCTCACAGGGAAGACCCCCCCTTTTGCACACTCCACTGGCCATGGATCTAGGTTCTCATTTCTAACCTCCTCGTCTCCAGCCCAGGGCTCCTGCAGCTCCCACATGCATGCACGTCCCCTGGGGACCTGAGGGTGTCCCCTTCCCTGCTGCCCCTCACACCCTTGGCTTAGCCCTCCTCCCCTACCAAGGTGCCAGCATGCTCTCTACTTGGAGGGGCCCTCCCTGCAGACCACCTCGAGCACCACTCCTGCTGGGCACCTGGCCTGATGCACGGCTCCCTCTGTGGGGCCCCAGGTCCCTCCAGTGTAGCTGTCTGCACTATTAGTTCCAACGCAGATGGCAATTTTTTAGAAATGATATTTAAATAAAATGGTAACAAATACTTTTTAATTTATGTAAACTTTCATTATTAATTCATTGGTTTGTCACTAATATTTACATCGGTTCTGGGACTGGGGCGAGTCCCCTGGAGAAGAGATGGGCTGTGACGGGCCCAGCGGCCTGCGGCCTCCCCTGCATATACCACGCTCCGCAGGTGCACTGCAGACTTGTTCCCAAGGTCTGCACCATGTCAGCATCACTGTCACCGAGTAGCCCTTTTCTGGCCTGTGACTTCCTTTGCAGAGCTGACCTAGCTGCGTCGTGGTTTGGACAGGAGGGCTAGCCTGCTGCAGGGACACTTATAGAACACTCTCAGGCTGTCTAACTGGGAGAATAAACAGTGTCCGTGTTGTCCCCATGCATGGCTTCTGAGGGCTGGCACCTCCCGGTGCCCACCTGGGGCTTTGCTCTGGTCTTCAATGCCCCCGTCCCTGGGCCACCTTGACAGGTCATCTCCATTCCAGTCACCATTCATGGTGGCCCAGACAGCTGTCTCCAGCTCTGCTTTTCAGACAACAGCTCTCATTGAGTCTGGCAAAACCGGGAAGTTTTACCTTTACCACTTAGCCTTAGTCTTGAGCAAGCTGTGGCGTCTCCGTAGCCCTCACCCCAGCCCCGACAGGCCCTCTGCACGTGCTCCTGCACGCCCTGGCCACAACGCGAGCTCACAGCTCAAATTCTCCTTCACGCTCACTGGGTAATTTTCTCCTCCACAGGGCTGAGAACTTGCTCCAGCTTTTGTTAATTCTCTCCAGGTGTGAAACCACGTTATCCAAATGCACAAAGTTGAGAAATGAAAGAGGTTGGTCCCCAGAACCAGGTCCCCCATGTCCTCCCTGACCCCACCTGTGCCCCCAGCTGCTGGGCTGTCCCTAGGTCCCGCACAGGAAGCTTTGCAGCACAGCGAATCTTCAGGTGCCAGGTGTGCTCCTCAAACTACTGCAAATCCCTTGTACCTTTGGGAGGGATGCTTTTTATAACAGGTTAAATGTAATTTAGTAGAAGTAATATTTTTGATATGAAATTGTTTTGTAATACCTTGGGCTGCACACCTTCCTTCCCTGGTTAACTTTTCTCCCCAGCACATCTCCATAGCCAACCTTTTAACGTATCATGACTTACTGTTGAACTTGAGTATTGTTTCACTCCCTCCACAGCGAGCCAGCTCTGGGGGTGAGAATAGTCTAGCCTTTGTTCACTGTCACAGCGCTGTACCTAGAACAGCTACAGGAACACAGGATCCTGTTGTTGGTGAACAGATACACATTTCTCTCTACTGAGCTCCTGACCTGTACAGGTGCTTACCTAATGTCACTACTGGGGTGTGCCATAGGCAGTGCGACCTCCACGTACCCCAAATGGAGCTATTGAGTCCTCACATCTCTTCCCCCCGACCCCCAGCAAACACCAGTCCTCCCTCGGTCTCTCCTAATTGAGGAAATGACACCAACTACCACCAGGTGCTCAGGATGAGACCCTAGAAACTTTCAAGAGTCTTTCCCTTCACTCATCCCTCATGGCTACAACACTGAGCCAGAAAAACAAGCTTTGTTCCAGAAGCATCAGTTAGTTAGTTACAGGCTGGGGCAGTTTCCTTCCCCCCAAAAGCAGGGAGTCCCTGCAGGATCCGACTCCGCCATGGGGCTGGGGGACCTAGGAGTGTGGACAAGCTGGTCTCTGGGATGCTCTCAGTGGTTTTCCTCCAAAATACATCCCCAGGATACCTAGCACATGTCCCTCTGTCCTGCAGCTGCCCCAGATATGGGAAGCCACCAGCATCTCCCAGGCGGAGGAAGGCTTATCTTGCCCTCCCCTTGCACCCTCCACCCTGCCGGCGGAGTGATGCTCACAAGGTGTCTCTCCCTCCACGTCACATCCTAAACGTTCTCCCTCAGTCTCTAGGCTCTCCTTGCCTCATCCTGAGCCCCTCCAACCTCCCCTTGCTCACCACGTCCCACCACCCTGCCCTTCCTCTCACAGATCAAGGCCTTTCTTTCCCGTCCCTACCATTGCACTTTCCCCTGATTCATTTCCTCCTTCTCAGGCCATTGGTCTCAGCTCAGTGTCCTCAGAGAGTTGTCTCCTGAAAACCCAATCTCAGCCGGCTGCCTCTCCCCACCCCAGTTGCCCCCCACTCATATTTAACCTCACCAAAGTACCTCTTATCATCATGACATCATCACAAGCCAGCCCTTGCCCCCAAATATAAGCTCCAATGATCTGGAAAGTTTTGCCCTCTGGCTTATGCATCAGGGTTTCTCAAATGCTCACAAAATCCTGCTTTTTCCTCTTTAGAGTTTCTACAGGGAATGTACACTTGACCGGTGAACAGCACAAGGATTGGGACACTGACCCCGCACACCATCAAAAATCCATGTGTAACTTTTTGACTCTTTGGAGAGTTAACTACCAACAGTATACTGTTGACAAGAAGCTTTCCCAAGGACACATATCATATATGTCACATGTGATACCCTAGATTCTTACAATAAAATAAGCTAGAGAAAAAATATTATTAGGAAAATCATAACAAAGAGGAGATACATTTACAGTACTGGACCATATTTCTTGATGCCATAAGTGTATGCAATCTGTGTGTAGGATGAATCGTCTGTCTGAAATGTTGGCAATTGCTGCTGCAGACCTGAATCCACAGTACAGATCAAGCAATTCCGGTTTTCTTGTAATGTACAACTTTCTTCTGCTTCTTGGGGACGCCTCCAGCATTACTAGTGGTACTTCCTATGGGTCCCCTGGTGTTATTCAAGGTTTATGATATTGCACTAAAGCAACGATAAAAAAATACTTAGAACCACAAGAGAATCACTTTGTATTGCGACACTCAGTTTACTGGAGGGAGGAACCGCTGGCATGAAGATGACCGGAGTGTTGGGTTGCTGTGTTAAGTGGAGGCCACAGCACTTCAGCTCACAATAGCAACAGGAGGTGGCTGGGAGATCACTATAGCAGCGTGGCACGCACCACGGTTAACTTTACACAGTTGTGGTTGCATGCGGCATCTTTACGTTTGTTTACAACTCTCTCAACTGTAATGGGTCTGTGTGCACTCTGTAAGGTTTGTATGCATACGTATTGATAAGATTTTAACTTTTCCACAGAGAACTCAAACGTATTAGCAAGAAAAGAGCAAGTGACTCCAACTCAGGGTGGGCAAACGACTTGAAAAGAAACTTCTCTAAAGAAGACAGGCGCACGGCTTACAGACACATGACAAAATGCTCACCATCCTTAATCATCAGAGAAATGCCAATCAAAACTACTCTGAGATATCACCTAACTCCAGTGAGATTAGCCCACAAAACAAAATTCCGAAACCAGAGATGTTGGCGTGGATGTGGAGAAAAGGGAACACTTCTACACTGCTGGTGGGAATGCACACTAATACGTTCCTTTTGGAAGGATGTTTGGAGAATACTTAGAGATCTAAAAGTAGACCTGCCATTCCATCCTATAATTCCTTTACTAGGTATATACTCAGAAGACCAAAAATCACATTATAACAAAGACATCTGTACCAAAATGTTCATTGCAGCCCAATTCATAATTGCTAAGTCATGGAAGAAGCCCAAGTGCCCATCGACCCACAAATGGATTAATAAATTGTGGTACATGTACACCATGGAATACTACGCAGCCTTAAAGAAAGATGGAGACTTTACCTCTTTCATGTTTACATGGATGGAGCTGGTACATATTCTTCTTAGCAAAGTATCTCAAGAATGGAAAAAAACTATCCAATGTACTCAGCCCTACTATGAAGCTAATTTATAGCTTTCATCTGAAGGATATAACCCAACTATAGCACAAGAATATGGGGAAAGGGGCAAGGGAGGGTAGGGGGAAGGTTAAGATGGAGGGAGGGTAATTGGTGGGGCCACACCTATGGTGCATCTTAGCAAGGTACAAGTGAAACTTAATAAATGCAGAATACAAATGTCTTCATACAATAACAAAGAAAATGCCAGGAAGGCTATGTTAAACAGTTTGATGAAAACATTTCAGATTGTATATGAAACCAGCACATTGTACCCCTTGATTGCACTAATGTACCCAGCTAAGATTTAATAATAATAAAAAAAAGATTTTAACTTTTCTTAATGGATTTGTGTGTATTTTATGGTAGTAAATGACCAATGGACTAGTGTCTGCATATATTTTACACATTCATGATATACTTTTTCCTTAACTTCTTAAATATTTCTGGGCTACTCTGTGAGCTTTTCTAAGTTGTCACACATCTCCAGAAACTTTTCCAATATGTATATTGGAAAAAAATCCACCCTCACCGTACAAATACGTAATGTTTAAGGGTCAACTATATACTGTTTTTGTAATATAATTGCTCATGTGGCTGTGTGTTCAGGTGGAGGTCCACAGTCCAGAGCCAGAGCACCCCGGAACCCGTCTTGTCTAACCTTCTGGATGCCCCAGCTCTGTGGCTGCCTCAGATGGAGCTTGGCTCTTGCATGAGCTCACAGCTTCTGTAGGAAAGGGCATCACCTCAGCATTTCTTATCTGACCCCTGCCTGACCTTCTCCCACACGAAGCCCTCATCTGCCCACAGGACACACAAAACACAGCCAGTTCTGCTCCCCCAAACCACCTACAAGTGCTTGCTCTCAGCAGCCCTTCCAAGCCAGGACATTCTTCCTCAACTGACTTGGTTCAAGGGCTCTCATGGTCCTGGGAACTTTGCTCACACGATTTCATGTTGCCCAAGGCCCTGGCGATGCCACTGCCAACTCCATGGTTGGTGCCCCGTGGTCCTCAAATGTAGGCCGGGGTGCCCTCAACTGTCCAGGATCCCTGCTGGGCTTCGAGAGAATGAAAATCTTCTTTTTTCACATGTGGTTGAAACCTGTACTCGACCCTCGATTTACATATTAAGACATCTGGGTTTACCCAGCTCCCCTCCGTTGCCATCTGGCACCGTTCACTGCATTAGCTCAGGGTTACTCAACCTTGGCACTCTTGACATTTGGGCTGCATCTTTCTCTGCTGTATGTGCATGTGGGTGGGGTGGGGTGGGGATGGTCTTTCCACTAAAGACTGTTTAGCAATATCCCTGGCTTCACTCACAAGATAGCAGAAGTACCCCGTTCTCCAGTTGTGACAACTGAGAACTATGTCTAAACACTGCCACTGGTCTCCTGTGGGCAACCTGACACGAAGTTGATGTATGCCTTCTACTGCTCTAGGTGTTCACTAGTAAATTCATTGAAAATACATTCCCTTATCTAATTTGCTGACATCGTTGCTGATGAGCAAGAGATGGGAAGCATCGGGAAGGAAGGGAACCCCACGGAGGTAGTGTCCACTGGCCCACAAGGCAGCAAAGCCAGAGGCTGTGTGTCAGAGAGGTTGGCCACCCATCCCAGCTCCTGTATGGCTTGGGCAGGATGGCATCCCAGCCTCTCACCTGTGAGAGGGGGTGACAACAATACCACAGCCACTGCAACTAACTGCAGGCATAAGTGGACAGTGTGCAAGGGAGCCCCTGGCGAATGAAACTTCATGGATGGCAGCTCTCAGTAGAGTGGAGAAAGATCAAGTGATGGTAGGATGCAGAAAAGAAAGGCAGGGCAAGAGGAAGTGTGTATGAGTGTATGAGTGTGTGAGTGTGTGAGGGAGGGAGACAGGCAGACACACCCACATCCTCTTGGAGGACGGCAGGGAGTCAGTGCAGGCTTGGACTGAACCAAGGATAAAAATGCTTCCTTGCCTACTGATGCCAGTCAGGGTGCACATGGTGCACTATGAGGGCTTAAATGTTCTAGAAAGAAGCCAACATCCTCTACAGATTTTGGTTCTGCTCCATCCCCGAGGAGCCTGGGTCTGTCATAGTCAGCCAGCAACCTCTCCTGTTGCACAGGTCTCTTTTAAGGGGTACTGTACCATTTTGCACCTACTGGCATGTTTAGACTATACTTCTGTAGTCCATTTCCCCATTTACGGGATTAAGGCTGATTGTACAACCTTTGCCATTCAAAATGCAGTTAGCTTGGCAACATCACTTGTGTAGTTCTAGCTCATCAAACAGCAACTTTATAGATTAAGAGCAACGGCTCCATGGTTGCCATCATGTGCACAATGTCTCAGAGAACAAGTGAGCTAATGAAAAAACCTGTTCCTAGGGTAGCATGAGTAGAAAATTAGGTACAGATGCTCACACCTGGGCAAGCAGCTGAAACACCTGTAAACAGCCCATGACTCTCGTGGAAGAAAGTGTCACTCCCCGCGGAGGCACAGCTAGTGTGACTGTCAACATGATGAAGAGGCTTTGAGCCCTGCATATCCACCCGGTCCCTGCCCACCCAGGGCCCTGGTCCGCCAGGGCTTTATCACTTTCTATTTTTTTCCTTGACTATGTTCCCCTGTACCACTAGAATAACTCCACTGGGTAAATACATTTTATGATCTTGTTCTCTACTGCCTAGAATAGACATGACCCTAGGAAGGGAATGCAGCCCTTGTTGGAAAGCTAAAATGTCACATGGCAGGCAAATTCCAAGCTGGTGGCCAACAACCCTCACCTCCTGGTATTCACACCCCAGCACACTGACTGGCTGACTGCCGGGTGATGGTATGGGATGTCTGGGGCTAGCCTACAGAATTCCTCACAGCTTTCCCATGGGTTTTAGATTACTCACACTGGGAAAGCCAGATGCCATGTTGTAAGGATGCTCAAGCAGCTCTGTGGGGAGGCTCATGTAGTAAGGAGCTGAGGCCTCCAGTCAACAGCCAGAAATAACTGCCCAGCCATATAAGAAGCCTCCATAAGCCTTCAGATGAGACTGTAGCCTGACTGACAGCTGACTACAACCTTGTGGAGAGCCTGAGCCAGCCCAGCTGGCTAGAAGAGGATCCTCTTGCCTCTTTCAAGCCTTCAGATGACACTGTAGCCTGGCTGACACCTAACCGCAACCTCATGGAGAGCCTGAGCCAGCCCAGCTGGTTCAGCAGACATTATAAGAGATAACAAATGATAATTATAGGTTTAAGGCACTAAGTTTTAGGTAATCTGTTATGTAGCAGCAGATAATATAGCATGTGCAATAATTGGGTAAGAAAAACAATATAAATATTTGAATAAATTGTTGACAAATAAGGCCCTCAAAGGTGGGAGTGAGTGAGCAAGGTTCTGGAAGCTAAGCTCTGACACAGTCAGAATAAAATGTTCTGGTCCTGAGCAGGTGAGGAAAGGTGGGATGGAGGTCAGGAGGAAAGGGGCTGAGCTAAGTGTGCCTTGTGTGTGTCCTTAGAAGCTGCCTACCTCAGCCTGTCTTCCTTCATCTCCATATCTACCTGTAGAAGACAGCGGACTGGCTCCCCAGACCTGCAAGGGCCACAGTATCTGAGCCTGGCACTTATAGATTATGGGAACCAGAATCAAAGGCAGATGCCAAATTTCAGGTTAATGTACTGTCCTGAACAACACGATAACCCTCACGTGTTATTTCTCTCTCTTTATCTTCTCTCCATTTGTCATTATCACTATTCTTGGTTCTAACCTCTTTAGATGAAACAAAATATAGTCCGTTCTTGTTTTTCACGGTAGTCAGGATTTATGAAGTCACCATGAACACTGAATTCACAAGCTCTGAACCATTGCTCCTGAGGGAAATATGGGGTTAGGTTCCTACGACCTGCTGGTCAAAAGATTTTTGTCAACCAATCAATGTATACCCTTATTTTATATGGTTTCTATTTAAAGCAACTTATTTCATAGATATTGTTGGTTTATTAACATTGAACTCAAAGCCAGTAACGATAGTATAACTCACATCTGAACAAAGCTTCTCTAACACATATATTTAGGATTTTCTGTGTAAAGCCCATCACAGCCTTCTTGCACTAGTGACAGCAGGCAGCACTTCAGAGTTATTCTTGGGGCCATAATAAATGCCAAAATCACAAACCAAAGATGCAAAACATGCTGCACTCAATAGGCTGAGAAAAAAGACACCTGTCTACAATATGATGGCTAAAACGAGGAGGCAGAGTGTTGCCTTGTCCAACCTCAGTGTATGTGTTGGACAACTCAAATTTTTCATCACTTTGTGCGTCTGTGGAAATGTTGTGAGAATTGATTGGGGACTGCCATAGATTTTAGTGAGCAGGTGAACTCATACAGATGGAATCTACAAATGACATAAGGAACTTTCCTCCCCTCTCCACTACTTTTCCCTGAGAAGACTCAACTTCATTCATGAAGATACACAATTTTGCCTTGAATGTTTTGGGAATAAAAACACTTACTTCTACATAAGACTATGCTGTACAATAGTATACTTGTTCCCTAAATCTATGTTATTTTCAGCGTTTCCAGCTTGGCGTGGAACCAGAAGAGTCAGCCTATGTCTTTACACCTCTTTTTTATTACCCCACCCATCCTGGCTGCCAAAGGGCCTCACACCTGAGACAGAGATGTCTGCTTTTCTTGAGACCTGCTGAAGCATGGCTCCTGCAGGTGGGCCCCAGCCCCTCCCACTTCCTGCCATGAACATTTCCAGCAGTGCCGAACAGCCAGAGGTAGATCACAGCCCCGGGCCACGGGGGTACCTCATGTAATGTGGAATGGGCTGACAGTGGTAGGAGTAAGTGGTTCTCTGGGAAAACAACATCTGGAGACAACTTCTGACAAATCCATACCATTTAAAGGAACAAAATTAGCAACATGCAAAATGATAGGTTTTTTACACTTGAACCACATAGCTACTCAATGCAAAGTGGCCCTGTTATGATGTGCCTGGAATTTCCTTTGCAGCTTGAAGCTAAGAAAATTAAGTATCAGGACTGGAGTGAAAGGAAACTTTATGTGTGGGTTAGATTAATTTTCATAAAAAAGAGGAAAGAGCCCAGTGAAGGGGAGAATCTATCTTTCTCACTGGTTGGTTAGTTACAGAGAAATAAGCAAGTGTCGGGTGGGGGACCACTAGGCCCAGCAACAGGCTTTGCCAATGACAACTAGTCTGCAAAGCGCTGGGGTCCTGACTTCTCAGCGGGACTTTGCACAAAAATGTAAACATGTGGACTCAGGCCTGTGGCCTCAATGTGGAGGAGCAGAACCCAGGGGTGGGGGCTGAGTCAGTCTCCTGTCTGCCTCCTGGCTTCATTAGCAGATAACACTGGGCCTCCAGGACAGCACCTTCCAAGGCCTGTCCTCAGCCTCCCAAGGCCTGCCTGGGTGTCCCCCTGTCCAAATACCTGGTCTCTGCAGGCAGCACCCTGCAGCTTGTCCAGTCTGCTGAGCTGTCCCCTCTTTTGCACATGCAGCCAAGCATAGGGGACTTCTTAGATCCCAGAGACACATATTTCAGAAATAAAAGCAGAGCTAAGGCGATTTTTTAACAGTTAGAAATAGAAATTTTGTGATACTGGAAAACACTATCCAAACCGTCAGAGCCAAATTTTTATGTTGTGCCTTCAGAATGCAAAAGGCCTGAAAACGCATCAAGTAAAAACAGACAGACATTTTTGAGCTCCACAGGGACGTTCAAACACCTCTTTTCTGTGCCCACCTGGACATAATTAACACAAATCACAGATACTATGCTTTTGTGGCAACATAAATGTTAACTTTCAACATATTAGGTTACAAATAAGCAATCAGCCCACCTAAGTGCATTTAATGTTAAAATGTACATTACTGACTCATCCCATGGGTTGTGGAGCACTTATCATGTCCAAATCAGGGGGAACAGAAAAATAAGCGTCCTCAACAACAGGGAGGCAGAGGGGATCCTGGGCTCTTCACAATCCACACCTCTCCTCTCTCTTAAAGGCACTGGCCAAAGCCACCTTTTTGGATCCTGCTGCAGTTCACAAATGCCCTCAAGCCCAGCGCTTCTTGAGTGTGGGCCTCAGCCCCTGCCCTGGACTGCCCTCTGGACAGGAGGATCTGAGCCCTGCTGAGCAAAGCGGGCCCAGAGAAGCTAAGAAAACAAGTGTCAGGATGTGGGTGAAAGGCAACTTCATTGTGGGTTAGATTAATTTTCATGAGAAAGAGGAATGACCCCAGCCCAGAGGAGAAGTCTGTATTCTAAACAATTTCCCAGGTGACTCTGAAGCTCTGTAACGTTGCGACCCTCTGCTGTAACCCAGTACTTCCCTGCCCACGGGTTCCTGCTTCCAGGTGAAGTGAATTGACCACACCCCAGGAGCAGGGAGTGTTAGCTGGAACTGGGCCACCGCTCTCCCTCCGTGGGCAGGGTGGGGAGAGCCACACGGGCAGCCCTGCTCCCGGCTCCACCTGGGAGTCATGTCTGCGATCCTCCTCCAGGGGAAGACTTGTGCCCCGCATCACACAGGTGCACTGGGAGGCGGGAGGGAGCAATTGGTTATTACAGAGAGATCTAGCCTTGGCAAATAATTACGCGAGCATGGGTCACATCCAAGGTCATCACTTAGCAAAGTCCCTCATGAGTTGCCTTGAGCAGAAGGGGCCAGAGGCTGGGGCTCATCTTGGCCCTGACTAGGTCCAAAGATGTCTACCCGGATCTCAGAGGCCACCTTACCCCTCACTCTCCTCTGGGGAAAAATACAAAGAATGGACCAGATTTAGGCAAAAGGATTCACAGTGAAAATGCCCGCAATTGCTCACTGGTCTTTGTCCGGGTAAACCACACAGGGATGAGGAGCAGGGCAGCAGAGTCACAGAGCTCCCTTGATCTGCTCCCAATTCAATTCCAAGACCCATCCCACTCAGAAGGATACAGGCAGTGGGAGTTCTCAGGGGAGCCCACAGAGGGTCATAGGGACAACAGTCAGCAGACCTGACTTCTGTCTGACCTGTAAGGTCTTGCTAAAGTTTGCGGCTTCCAGGCACTATTACTTCACTTTTCCATCACTCTACCTGGATAGCATTCCTTCACAGGGACCCTGCAGCTCCTGGAGAGACCAAATCACCTGATTTAAGCAAAAAGAGCACAATGAACATGAATCGTAAAATCCCCAGAGTTGAAATGAATGGACATTAAAAAAAAAAAAAAATCACTGCCATTTTTTTCTCTAACCAGTTAAAAAATAATTATGCGTGATTCATGACTGGAAAATATTCTAGAAGCTTACGGTGGTCTCCTAAGACTTCACAGCTATGTCTTTCATAAACCTGAGACAGAAACATACCCGATGTTTAAAGAAACTGGCGAAGGTTACATGAAGATGAGAAGGACAGTTTGGCCCATGATAACTTCAGGCAAGCGCCGAGTGGCACACGGCCGTGCTCACCACCGAAGATGGCACGTGCTCAGCGGGAGAGGCTGGTGGCAAGTGGGAGGGAAGCACCCATGGACGTGAAATACAGGGATCCCTCCACGGCACCCTCGGCGGCACAGAGGCCTGAAGTCAGAGTTTCACAATACGCTTGATTCCTACGAATTTGACCTACCTTCCTTTCCTGGACTCAAACTCAGGGCTGGAACCCCAGGTGCCAGGCAGCACGGAGTGTGGGAAGGGAAGAATCACAACAATCCGGAGGAAATTTCTTAAAAGGAACACAGCTGAAATGGAGAGAAAGCAGAAGATGAGCATCAGCAAGCCAGAGGGCTTTCTGAGGGGGGTGTGTCCGTAATTAGGGAAGTGGCCTTTTCCTCAAAGTGCTAGCGTGCAAAACAGGCCAGAAAGCAGAAGTGTGCGGTCCCAGCGGCACAGAGCCTCTGATAATCGCACATTCAAAATGAAATAACAAATGCCCAGAGGCATGGACCCTCCAGAGCCCGAGTTCAAAGCGAACTTTCTTTTGAATTGCTAGGTAGGTATATCAGGATTTCCTGGCTATTTTTTTTTTTTTTTCTGTTTTTGGCCAGGGCTGGGTTTGAACCTGCCACCTCCAGCATATGGGGCCGGCGCCCTACTCCTGTGAGCCACAGACACCCCCCTCCTGGCTATTTTATAATGTGTGGAAAGTCCTAGGTAAAAGATGTACCAAATTTAACCAGAAGGCTGAAGTAATTAGGAGGGAGATGCTTGAAAAAGCCTTCAAGAAGATCTCAGATGCTCATTGCCAGCCAGAAGACTTAGCAAGGTTAAGCAGAAGTGGTCCCTACGGCAGCAAGGCCACTGTGTGAGGCTAGAACCAAGGTGCCTGCCCTCCCTTCCCTGTTCCTAGACCTCCTGGGAAGACAGCTGTTCAAGTGAGAAGCAAAAGTACCAAAAGACGCAACTTTAAGGAGGGCCTCTGACAAGACCCTCGAGTCTAGACAGGGGTACTTTTCAAGCAGTTACTAAATACTCCCACACTCTGGGAAACAAGTAGCCTTTTAATTTCTTCCTCACTCCAGGCTGTGACTGCCCCACGCTTGGAAAAGCCACAAACAGCCCAACCAGGACTTGCTCCTCAAAATGCAGTGAAACACCCCTGAGCATGTAAGACTGGAAGGAACCAGAGCAAGGTGCTGGAAAGAGTTGTGGTTGCTGTGGGGTTTGACACTCATAAGAGATGTGTTCAGAAAAGCACCAGTAGTCACCCCAGTCCCGTGAAAATGACAGCTCTGTGAGAAAGTATTCTTATTTTACAGATGACAAGCTTGAGCCACATGTTTAGCACTGGCCAGGACGACTGTGACAATGATGAGAACAGCCATCCCATGAGCACCTGACTCACAGGGTCAACCCATCCAAATGCAAGCTCGGGGCCCTGCCTGCCAAACACAGAGAACCTCCTTATTCTCTGCACCTGTGCCCATGAACTGCATCCATTTAAATGTTCCAGTTCTCTTAGATCACTCCCTTCCCCACATTCCTTAAGGTCAACCCACTGACAATCCCCCCAATCTCACCTCCCAACCATGTGCCTCCAAGATCATGTAATACCTTTCCCCTCCTCATCTCTCTTGGGCAGGTCTGGCTGCCAGCATCTGTCCCCCTTGTTCCTTTCCCACATGTTCTTCCTAATCCATGAACCATTCTTCTGCTAAAAATCCCCCACTACCCAGGCCACCTTCTGAGTTCAGGGTCAAAACTGGCTTCCCAGGCCGAGGCATGGTGGCTCACCCCTATAATCCTAACACTCTGAGAGGCTAAGGTCCGTGAATTGCCTGAGCTCAGGAGTTTGAGACCAGCCTGAGCCAGAGTGAGACCCTGTCTCTAAAAAAAATAAATAAATAACCAGCCATTGTGGCGGACACCTGTTTTTCCCGGCTTTTGGGGAGACTGAGGCAAGAGGATTGCTTGAACTCAAGACTTTGAGCTACTATGAGCGTGACGCCATGGTACTCAAGGCACTCTACCCAGGGCGACAGAGTGAGACTCCGTCTCCAAAAAAAACCAAAACTGCCTTCCCTCAGATCTGGCTTCACAGTCTGTGTGCTGTGTCCTCTGCTGTTCCCACAACATTCAATACCCTACACGTAGCAATGCTTTTCTTTTGTACTACTTAGCACTATTTTGACTTAATTTACCTTTTTTTTTGACCCTGTCTTTACTAAAAAATGGAAGGAAAAAAAAAACACCCAAACAATCAAGCCAGGCATATGGCAGGTGCCTGTAGTCCCAGCTACTGGGGAGGCTGAGTCAAAGAGGACCACTTGAGACTAAGAGTTCAAGGTAGCTGTAAGGCTATGATGCCACCGCACTCTACCCAGGGTGACTGAGTGAGACTCTGTCTCAGAAAAGTAAAAGAAGAAGAAGAAGAAGATTTATACCTAAGGGTTTTTCTTGTGTGTGTTTCTTTCTTTTCTTTGGTCCTTTTGGTGCTATTGCAAATGGTAATTTTTCTTATTTGAAATTCCAACCACTTATTACTAGTATACAAAAGCAACTGACCTCTGTCTATGGACCGAGGATCCTGCAAGCCCTCTATACTTGCTTCTTAGTTACAAGGGTTGTTTTATAGATTCTTTCTCAAGTTTCTGCATACATAAGTATGTTGTCTGTGAATAAAGCTATTTTATTTCTTTTTTTTTTTTGGATCTTTCTATTGTTTATTTCATTTTCTTGCTAAATGCACTAGCTAGGACATCCAGTATGATGTTTAACAGAAGTGGTGAGAGAGGAAAAGTCTTGCTTTGTTCCTAATCTTAGAGGAAAGTGTTCAGTCTCCCACCACTAGGTATGATGTGAACTGCATGTTTTTTGTGGATATTCTTTATGAAGTTGTGGACTTTGCCCTCTATTTCTAGTTTGGAGAGGGCGGGTGTCAAAGGGTATTAAATTTTGTCAAATGCCCTTTCTGTACCTAGTGATATAATCACATACATTTTCTTTTACAGCCTGTTGATGTGATGGGCTACATTAATTTATTTTCAAATATTATATATTTGAAATAAACCCCACTTGGTCACAGTACCCCATTTTTTATACATTGTTTGATTTAATTTGCTTTTTTTTTTTTTTTTGGAGACAGAGTCTCACTTTGTCACCCTTGGTAGAGTGCCATGGTATCATAACTCACAAACTCTAGGGCTCAAGCAATCCTCTTGCCTCAGTTCTTCATTTTTAGTAGAGACAGAGGTCTCACTCTTGCTCAGGCTGGTCTCGAACTTGTGAGCTCAAGTGATTCACCAGCCTTGGCCTCCCAGAATGCTAGGATTATAGGCGTGAGCCACCACACCTGGCCAATTTGCTTATATTTTATTGAGGGCTTTTGTATTTATGAGTGATATTGGTTTGTAGTTTTCATGTCTTGTATTTATTATCTAATTTTGGTATTGGGGCAAATCTGAACTCTTAAGATGAATTCAGAACTGTTTCTTTGCTTCTTTTTTCTGGAAAGGATTATGGAAAATTGATATTATTTCTTCTACAAAGATCTAGTAGAATTCACCAGTGAACCTACATAGGCCTCATAATTTCTTTTTTGGAAGGTTATATTGATTTAAATTTTAGAAACAGAGGGCTATGCAGGATAGCTATCATTTCTTCTGTAAAAGTTTTGGTACTTTGCATCTTTTAAGAGTTAGCCTAATTTACCTAAGTTATCAAATTTGTGAGTATAAACTTGTTCACAATATTCTTTTATTATACTGAGGATGTCCATGACATCAGTTGTGATGATTTCTCTTTCATTTCTGATATTAATAACTTGTGCCTTATCTATTTTTCCTGTTTACTTTGGCTAAAGTTTTATCAAATCATTTTCCTGTTTTCCATTTCAATAATTTCTGCTTTATTTTTTTTCTGCTTTGCTTGGTATTGGCTTAATTTGCTCTTCTTTCCATAGTTTTCTAGGGTGAAATAATAAATTATTAACTTTGTATATTTCTTCTATTTAATATGTGTACTTAATATTATAAATTTCCCTCTAAGCACTGCTTTTGCTGCATCTCAAAATTTTTCACAAGTTGTATTTTCATTTTTATGCAGTTCAAAATATTTTAAAATTTCTGGCTTGGTGCCTGTGGCTCAACAGGCTAAGGCATCAGCCACGTACACCTGAGCTGGCGGGTTCGAATCCAGCCTGGGCCTGCCAAAAATGACAATGACGGCTGCAACCAAAAGATGGCTGGGTGTTGTGGTGGGCGCCTGTAGTCCCAGCTACTTGGGGGATGGAGACAGGAGACTCGCTTGAGCCCAGGAATTGTAGCTTGCTGTGAGCTGTGATGCCACAGCACTCTATCCAGGGCGACAGCTTGAGGCTTTGTCTCAAAAAAAAAAAAATTTAAAATTTTTTTTAAAACTTATTATATAACTTTAAGGGTTATATAGAACTCTGTTGTTTAATTTTCAAATATTTGGAGATTTTCCAGCTATCATTTTTGTTATTAATATTTAGTTTAATTCTATTGTGCTGAGAACGTAATTTGTATGACTTTTATTCTTTTAAATTTGTTAACAGATATTTTTTAAGAATATGCTATACCTTGGTGAATGTTCCAGGTAAGCTTGAGAAGAATGTGCATTCTTATGTTGTTGAGTGAAAAAAATGTTTTTGAGACAGAGTATCACTATGTTACCCTAGGTAGGGGGACATGGTGTCACAGCTCACAGCAACCTCAAACTCTTGGGCATAAGCGATTCTCTTGCCTCAGCCTCCCAAGTAGCTGGGACTACAAGCACCTGCTACAATGCCCAGCTTTTGTTGTTGTTGTTTTGCTGTTGTAGTTGTCGTTGTTTGGTAGGCCCCAGGCCGGGTTTGAACTCACTAGCCCCATTATATGTGGCTGGTGCCTTAGCCGCTGAGCTACAGGCACTGAGCTTGAGTGAAATATTTTTAAAACATCAACTAGATGAAGTTGATTGGCAGTGCTGCCCAGGTCATCTATATCCTTACTGATTTTCTATCTATTTGGTCTATCAATTACTGACAGGATTCTGAAACCTCCAACTATAACAGTGGATTTGTTTCTTTCTCCTTATCAAGATTCACCTTGTATATTTTGATGCTGGTGTAATGTACATACACAGTTAGGTTGTTATGGCTTCTTGGATATTTGACTCTGCTATTATTACATATAATTATTATATACAATGTTATCATTATATTTAAATATTATTATATACAATTTCCTTGAAGCTCTGATCGGTATGGGATTTTTGGTCATTTAAGTGACATAGGAAGACAGGAGAGTGTTGGACTATGAGGAATTCCCAGCTGAGGTAGGTCAGTAACAAAGTGTGCCCCTGGAGAGCAACCTTTGTTATAGAGAAGGCTCCAGGTACACCTCAATAATTATCACTCTCTCCCTCCCCTGCCAGAGCCACGAGGGGCTCTTTCTCACATCTCCACTCTGAGAACCTACTAAAGTTTGTGTTAATCATACCTTTTTATTTTCTATCCTTTCTGATGTTTGACATCTGTGGCCCTGCCGATGCTGGAGATACTGTCTCTCCCAGAAGTAGGTAATCTCTAGAGAGGGTGAAAGACTCCTCACGTGCAAACCAATCAGCCCATACCCCACCCCCAAAGCACCTCCTTTATCAGGCTCTTACAGCCAAGCCACTGTTCTGCTGCCGTAATATCTTTCGGCTGGGTACAGACAACTAGGGACAGCCCTGCACCACAGAGCCTGCTGAACGCATTCAAACCGGCCAAGCCTCCGCCTGCTGGCCCCGACCCACCTTTCCTGGAGAAAGCACAGGCTCTTGCCCACACGCTCCCTCATTCTCTCTGCCTCCACTCCTACCCTCATGCTTCTCCTCATGGCCTTACGTGGTGGGCTGTGCCTCCTGTTTCTAGGGGTCCATGAGTCTAAACTCCCTCCTTCATGGCAGTCCTTTCTGGGTGTGCGTGTCTTATCAAACACGTCTTAAAGCATACACGGGCACCCTTAAAGGTCAGGTCCCTGGAGGTAAAGCTCAAGAAAGTAGAAGCCCTCCTGCCACTTCTACCCACAGGGGTTTCCCTGCCTTTCTCTCAGTAGTCCACAGTCAGCCCCAGAAGCTCACCAAAATCACCATTTAAGAGTTTCTATTTATATCATCCTCCAAAGCTTCTGCTCCAGGGAAATAGGTGTGGCATCCCTGACGTGCCATCTCTCCAGATCTCTGGGTTTCCATCTGCCCTGGGACCTCAGTTCTCTGATAAGATAAGAAAAGTCACTGATTTTCAGTTTGTCCAGCTTTTTGTAAGGATGAAGTAACAACTCCCAAGTTCTTCCCAGGGTGAAGCCGGGACCCTGTTTACCTAATACCCATGACATGGCCTATAAATGGTCGTCCATAAATACATTTCAGATAAATGAATAAACAGATGGATTCATGACTAAGATGTGATTATTCTATAATAGATAATCCATAGCCCCATCAAATATCTGAGTGAATCAGTAAATGGTTATCTAGTTTATAATTATTGAATGGATGGACCAGTGATCCGGATGTGATTAATCTTTTCCAGTCAGGAGCCCTGCTTGTTCCTCTCAAATCTTAGGAAGCCAGGTTGCTCCAGGGCCCCCAATCCAGTCCACTCCACATCTGTCCACGTCACTAGCACAGGCCAGTGTCCCCGAGGCCCCATATGCTCCATATTTGACGCCCTGCCTATCCCTTCCATATTTTCTCCCCAGGAATGTTGAGACTGTCCTAACATGCTTCTGCCTCAAAATGTCAGGTCCCTGTTTTACTGTATGGAATGCATAAGAAAAATCAGATTTGTTTTACACACTTCCACCAAAAGCAATATAGTTAGCAAGACTTTTTCTTATTGAGACATTATCTAGTTTGATTTTCTAACAGGCTCATTAATCGATCACAGCTTCATCCAAAATTATGGAGAAATCCTGGGTCTTGTTATCCTAACTCCTTTCTCTTCTTATGCACAATGTTTAACAAAATTTGACATCTAAATTAAAACCACAAAAATAACTCTACAAAATTTGAGTCTTTGCTCTCGAAAGGCAATGCTCACCTTTACCTGCATTTTGTGCACTTTATTTTAGGTAGGACCTTCCTGTGTAGTCACTGGAAGCCTGAGTATGGGTAGGGAGGGACAAAGGGTCTGCAAGGCAGCCGTAAGTCCAGCTCCAGGATCAGAGCATTTGGATCCAAAACCTCACTCCTCCCTTTAGCCAGAAGACTTGGCCTCCACTTCCCCATCTGTAAAATGAGAATAATAGTGAAGCCCAGCTTGGAGAGCTGATGTGAGGATTCCACTGCCAATCTATGTGAGGCTGTCATGGTGCCAGGCAGCCGGTAAGAGCTACACTGGTGCTGGTGCCCGGGGTGGCTGTCCCAGTGACAGTGGAGGATGGCTCAGGGCCCAGCCTCACTGTCAGGTGGGGATGGCCTCACTCCCGGGAAGGCATGCTTATACGTTCTTACCCACCAAGCTGGCTCAGGGCTACCACATAAGGCTAAAAGGGATAATCTGTATTACAATATCTTTTTAAAAGAGAGTTATGCAAAATTATTCATGGGGGTGAAATTTTATGATGGCTACACTTTAAAACACTTCAGGGGGGAAGAAAAAGTGGATAAAGCTAATATGGCAAAATATTGCCATGACTAAGTTCTGAATATATGCGTGATCATTATACCATTGTTTCTACTTTTCTATATATTACAAAGTAGTCATAAAAAATTTAAGCTTTTTCATGTAAAAATATAAAAACAAAGCAAAAATCTTACCCTCCATAATGTGGGCTCCAGAGCAAGATTAAGGCATCTCCTCATCAACCAGCTACCCCTCTGACCACGAGGGCCGGCACGACGCACATACACTAAGTCACCCGCAAGGCAGCCGGGTAATAATGAGCTGTCACTGTATGCTGCACTCATCTCACTGGAGGAACGGAATGGCCAGGACAGTATAGACCAAAACACCCTTTCCAGCACACAGAGAGATCAGGAGGACCAAAGAATGGTGTATAAGAAACGTGGAACAGGGACAGCTCTTAAAAAAAACTCAATTATGATTGTTGTCTAAACTACTCTGTTCCCCCAAACTTCTAACTGCTAAAATGGTCGATATTCCAGCCTTCAAGGAGTAGAAGTTCTTTGACAAAAGGACTGCTTTAGTCCACCATCTGAGGAACAGGCTCAGGCCGCAGAAAGACTACCCTGCTGCTCCTGTGGCTGTCCTTAGGCAGCACTGCTTATGGTAAAAATGATCCCTGACTTATACATTCCATCTGGGCTGAGAGAACTGTACATTCCTGATTAAAAGAACAAAGGAGTGGGCCTGTTTCTGGTGGGGGCCTTGAAAGATATGAGGGCTGTTCGGAGAGAGAATTGCTCCAGGCGTGCACCTGAGCAGTGGGGACTCCAGATGACAGAGTGCCCGAGGCTGTTCGGTGTGAGGCACACACCTGAGCAGTGGGGACTCCAGACGACAGAGTGCCCGAGGCTGTTCGGTGTGAGGCACAGGCTTCTGCCTGCCTGGCAACCTCTGGTGAAACTGAGCCCGGTATGACCTGGGCTTGTCCTGTGGGTCTGCACTCTGGGAGCCATGCAGGCCTCCAGGTGGGTGTGCACTATCTTACCTCACCGCCTGTTTCCAGCTTGTGCAGGTGCACGGAGACCTCATGCAATCAGTCTCTGCTCATGAGAAAGGCATTTATTTTAGAAATATTGAGCATGAAAAAGGATCTTCTCATAAGAAGGATGTGTAATAATTAGAAGAATCTTATTGCGAGAAATCACTGGACTTGCTACTAAGTTTAAACAGAAATATTAAGTTGATGAGACTGCTTCTTACCGCTAAAATTGTGATCTTTCTGTTTCTAGATTTATTTGCTGATGCCCTCTGGGGATCAGAACAGCACCAGGCACATCAGAAGACCTTTATAGAAACTTGTGCCCGCTTAGTGAAGGGCAGGTGGAATGAAGTGCAAGGCTAAGAGATTCCACTGTATTATAGAGTAGTTCACTTGTTTCAAAAACACACTTCTTACAAAATAGTCAAATTTAACTTGGTTTTAAAAATGATCTGTTTTGTAAAAGAGAAAAAACAATATATAGTTGATTCTCATTATTCAAAGTGTTAGGTTCTATAAAGTCACCCCAAATGCTGATTAGCAAATGCTGATCCTTTGTTCCTGAGGGGTTACTGTGTGGAGAGCTTGTGGTCACAACCACCAACTAGTGCATAACTTGTTTTACGTGTTTCTGCTTAAAGACTCTTTGTTTAATATTGAGTGCCGAGTCACTGCCAGCAGCTCCATAACTCATGCTTGGGCAAAGCTTCTCTCTCTCACAGGTTGTCTCACATCGCAACCGTCTTGTACTTAGGGACACTAAACAACTCTTCCGTTCGTTTTAAATAGCAAAACCACCAGGCAGAAAAAAATTACAAAAATGTAAAAAAGAAAAATAATAACACATGGCACTCACTAAATTAACTGTGAAAGGGCACTTGTTTACAAGTAGCTTTCATATGAAGGCTAAAACCCAATTCTAGCACAAGAAATGGGGAAAGGGACGAGGGGAGGGGAGGGGGAGGATGGGTGGAGGGAGGATGATTGGTGGGATCACACCTACGGTGCATCTTACAAGGGTATAAGTGAAAATTACTAAATGTAGAATATAAATGTCTTCATATAGTGATTAAAAGGCCATGAAGGCTATGTTAAATAGTT
>CAUYON010150597.1:0-35092 GCA_963573935.1 Arctocebus calabarensis | reverse complement strand
CCTCAAGCTGTCACCCTGGATAGAGTGCCGTGGCATTGCAGCTCACAGCAACCTCCAATTCCTGGGCTCAAGCGAGTCTCCTGCCTCCGCCTCCCAAGTAGCTGGGACCACAGGCGCCCGCCACAACGCCCAGCCATTTTTTGGTTGCAGCCGTCATTGTTGTTTGGCGGGCCCGGGGGCTGGATTCGAACCCGCCAGAATTGTAGTCATTTTCTTCTTGCTGTTCAAATTGTCCATCCTTAGCCAATGGGAGCCACTTCAAGTTAATTTTTGTTGTTGTTTTTAGATTTTTATTATGGAAAATTTTATATGCTAACGTATAATAGTCAATGCTCCTTTAAGTCATTGCCAGTTTTAGCAGCTGTCATCTCATAGTCTGACTTATTTAATGTACAGCCCCAAATACTTTATCCTCCCTCCTTCCTCCTAGGTTATTTTGAAATAAATTCTGGACATCATTTGATTTTTAAGTATTGCATGATGTATCTTTAAAAGAGATAACAATTCTTTTTTTTATTAAATTATAGCTGTGCACATTAATGCAATCTTGGGGTACTATATGCTGGTTTTATATACAATTTGAAATATTTTCATCTAACTGGTTAACATAGCCTTCACGATATTTTCTTATTGTGTTAAGATATTTATATTCTACATTTAGATAACAATTCTTAATAATAATCCGAACCAATATCATACCTAAAAATAATAATTTCTTTGTATAAAAGATTAATGTTACATTTCTCTGATGGACATACACAAACACACATGTAGTTACATACATGTGAAATTTGCTTGCTTGAATTGAGAGTCCAATAAGATGCTTGATTGGTAAGTAGATAGGGATGATAAAGGAATTAGTTGATATGTCTCTTCAATCTTATTTAATATATAGAACCCCCTCCAAGTGTTTTTATTTATTTATTTTTTTTTGCAGTATATGTTGAAGAAATTGACTCATTTCTCCTGAAGGTTTTGTTTTCTACATTCTGTACTTTACCAGTTGTATCCTATGGTGTTTAAAATGCCTCACATCCCCCAGAATAGTTCTTTTACTTCTTGTAGTCCCTGTGAGTGGTTAGATTTAGATTGGTGCTGTTCAGTAGAGATAAAATGAGGCCCACATATGTAATTTTTAAATTTCTAGTAGCTACATTTAGAAAAGTAAAAAGACAAAGGTGAAGTTAATTTTAATACTGTATTATGTTTAGTCTGTATCCAAGCGTACCATTTCAATTTGTGAACAATATGAAAATTATTGATAAGATATTTGACAATCTTTTTTGTATTATGTCTTCAAAATCCAGTATGCATTTTACATGTACTGCACATTTCAGTTCAGATGCTAAAATTTCCTCAAAAATACTTGATCTATATTTAGGTTTACTAAAATGTACAATTGAAACAGCAGATCCACATATCCAAATTGTTCCATATATACTTAAAAGTTTTCCAGTAACTGAATTGAATGTCAGCTTTTCAGTTTAAATGAACTAAAATTTCATAAAACTAAAAGTTTAACTCCTCAGTCAGACTATCCGCATACCATGTCAGCATGGTATGGTATGGAGACCATATTAAACAATACAGATGTAGAGGTTAGTTAGATTCAAGTTTTGGGGTTGGCTGGTTTGTCATGGTCATGATTCCTTCATAAGTGGCAGTGTTACTTCCATCGGGGGTACATGTCTGTGGCTCTTTTTGTGTGGTTCGCAGCCATAGTTGCCTAGGTCCATTAATTTGTCAAGCAAAGGTTTCAAAATGGTGATCTTATTCTATCATTTCTTTGCTTATTAGCTGGAATAGAGTAATACTTCTTCATCTTTTTTTTTTGGTTACCCTGAATTGTAGTTTGTATAGGAATGGCAAGATATATACAATATATGGTTGATTTTTTCCCCCTTTATTTATCAGTTTATGAAATAATGAGTTGTTTTATGAGTTTAAATATATTTGATATCTTTTACTCTGTTGTAGCTATTATTCTTCTTGGTGCTCATGCTGTCCCATTTCAGTAGTGGTGGTAACTCATTCATTTTGGTTTCTGAATCATTTGGACACAACCCATATAATCTTTGATATCTTCCTTCAGATATGTCCAGGTTCATCTTCTACATTTCGTACCCTAGACCTGAAATCAGCCATTTCTCCAAGAAGATATGGCCTCTTTTGGTAGGAAATGCTATTATTTAGCAACTATCCTCTGGACACTGAGACATTCATGACTGTTGGATTGTGCAGTGCTTCTGGAACTTTTCAGTAGATTAAACTATTAAATGTGTTTTTTATTTTGAAGGAAAAATGTTATCTTGATAACTTCCAATTGAAATTGTCATTTTCACAGTTTAACATCATTGATTTCCTTTGAGTTTCTCAATTACTCATGCTGAAAATCTCACTTCCTAGCAACACTAACATAATATATTTACTCTATCCTACTCTGTATATAATAGTTTGAAAATAACAATAAGATATTATTGGTAACAATTTGGTTATTGAATACACTTTTAAGTAGTTAAGATTGTCTTCAGCTTCTTTTTGTCATTAAGCTAAAGGCTCATTGTGCATGTATAGTCATGTTCCTATGTTTTAAAATAATTTGAAAGAATGTTCTGAGTATTTAACCATCTTAATACATAGTTAGGTTTCTTGGTTTTGTTTTGTTCTATTTTTTAGGAATTGTTGTTTTTAGCATTTCGATATATTTTGACAATGTTGATTCTTTCTAGCCAAGAGCATGGTATGTTCTTCCATTTGTTAGTGTCTTCTGCAATTTCTTTCCTTAGGGTTTCATAATTCTCTTTGAAAAGATCTTCCACGTCTTTTGTTAGGTATATTCCTAAGGATTTCATTTTCTTTGGAGCTACTACTGTGAAGGGAATTGTGTCCTTGATTTGCTTCTCAACTTGACTGTTACTGGCATATACAAAGGCTACTGATGTGTGGACATTAATTTTATACCCTGAGACATTACTGTATTTCCTGATGGCTTCCAGGAGTTTTATGGTTGCATCTCTGGGGTTTTCTAAGTATAAGATCATATCATCAGCAAAGAAGGAGAGTTTGACCTCCTGTGCCCCTAGTTGGATGCCCTTTATATGCTTTTCTTGCCTAATTGCATTGGCTAGAACTTCCAGAACTATGTTGAATTAGTACAGGAAATACTGGACATACTTGTCTGGTTCCAGTTCTAAGTGAAAAAGCTTACAGTTTTACTCCATTCAGTATGATTTTAGCTGTGGGTTTGTTATAGATAGCTTCAGTCAACTTAAGAAATTTGCCACCTATGCCTATTTTCTTAAGTATTCTTGTTAGAAAAGGATGGTGGGTTTTGTCAAATCATTTTTCTGCGTCTATTTAGAAGATCATAGGGTAATTTTTTTTGGGGGGGGGCTTCTATTAATATACTACGTTTATGGATTTGCGTTACATTAAACCAGCCTTGTATCCCTTAGATGAAGCCTACTTGATCATGATGTATAATTTTTTTAATGTGTAGCTGCAATCTATTAGCTAAGATATTGTTCGATATTTTTGCATCAATATTCATTAGTGAAATTGGTCTGTAGTTCTTCTTGGTTGGGTCCTTTCCTGGTTTTAGAATCAAGGTGGTGTTTGCTTCACAGAACATGTTGTAGAAGGTTCTTTCCTTCTCACTGTTTTCTCATATGTTCTGAAATGTAAGTACAGGCTCATCTTTGAAGGTTTGATAGAATTCTGATATGCAGCCATCTGGTCCTGGGCTTTTTGTTATTGTTGTTGGAAGCTTTTTTATTGTCTCTGTGCTGGATATTGGTCTGTTTAAGAGATCTTTTTCTTCTTGTTTATGTTTAGGAAGAAGATGTGATTCCAAGTATTGGTCTATTTCCTCCACATTGTCAAATTTCTGAGCATAGAGTTTTGGGTAGTAGACCGAAATAATCTCTTGTATCTCTGTGGCATCACTTGTTATCTTTCCTCCTTTTCATTTAAGATTAAGGTTATTAAAGATTTTACTTTTCTATTTCTGGTTTATCTGGTCAATGGTTTATCATTTTATCTTTTCAAAGAACCAACTTTTTGTTTCATTTCTTTTCTGAACAATTCTTTTATTTTCAATTTTTTCAATAAATTTAATTTATTTCAGATTTAATTATTTTCATCTGCTGGGTTTGGGATTAGATTTCTCTTTTCCATTTCTTTAAGATGATTCATCAAGTTGTTGATGTGCTCTCTTTCTGTTTTTTGTATGTAGGCATCTAATGTGATAAATTTCCCCCTTGGGGCTTCTTTTGCAGTGTCCCAGAGGTTTTGTAGCTTGTGTCTTCATTGATGTTATGCTCAAGGAAGTTAATGATTTCTTTTTTTTAATCTCTCCCTTGGCCCAATTGTCATTCAGTGTAAGGTTGTTTAATATCCATCCTTTTGTGTGGGGGTGACAATTTTTGTTGGAATTGAGTTCCACCTTAATTGCCTTGTGTTCATAGAAGATACAAGGTAAAACTTCAATTCTTTTTATTTTGTTGAGGTTTGATTTGTGTCCTAGGGTATGATCTATTTGGGGGAATGTGCCATGGGCCAACGAGAAGAATGTATATTCTTTAGCTTTGGGGTAAAGTGTTTTGTATATGTCTATTAAACACAGTTTTTCTAGGGTAATGTTTAAGTCCCTTGTGTCTATGTTTAGTTTCTTTTTAGAGGATCTGTCCAGCTCTGTAAGAGGAGTGTTAAAGTCCCCTACTATTATGGTGTTGTAGGGTATCATATTGCTCAGACTAATTATGGTCTGTTTCAAGAATCTGGGAAAGTTAAGTGGGTGCATAAATATTTAGAATTGAAATGTCTTGTTGTATTTTTCCCTTGACCAATATGAAGTGTCCATCTTTGTCTTTTTTGACTTTAGTTGCTTTAAATCTACTTGTATCTGAAAATGAGATTGCAACCCCTCATTTCTTTTGTTTCCCATTTGCCTGAAAAACTGTTTTCCATCCCTTAACCTTGAGCTTCACTTTGTCCTTCGAGGCTAGGAGTGTTTCCTGCAGGTAGCAAATGGATGGTTTGTGTTTTTTTATCCAATCAGCCAGTCTATGCCCCCTCAGTGGGGTGTCAAGCCATTAACATTTATTGAGGTAATTGGTAAGTTTGGTGGAGTTCTATTCATCTTATTTTGTGAAAGTCCATTGCTTAGTTTTATCTTTTGCATAATTGTGGAAGCTATTTTTTATCCTATAGCTTCTGAATATTTAGTTTGTTGGTCAGTGTGCTGGTTGTGCTGGTCAGTGTGTAGAATAGGTCTAAGTATTTCCTGTAGAGCTGGTTTTGTTGTGACAAACTTCCTCAATGTTTGCATATCAGTAAGAGATTTGATTTCTCCATCAATTTTAAAGCTTAGCTCAGCAGGATATAGAATTCTGCACTGAAAATTGTTTGAAGTAGATTAAAGATAGGTGACCATTCTCTTCTGGTTTAAGAAGTTTCATTTGCGAAGTCTACAGTTACCCTAATGAATTGCCCCTGTAGCTCAATTGGTGCTTACTCTTGGCAGCATGCAGAATCTTCTCTTTCATCTTAACTTTGGACAAATTGATCACAATGTGTCATGGAGAAGCTGTATTTTAGTTGAGATGACCCAGAGTTCAATATCCCTCTGAAAGGATTGTATCAGAATCTTTGTGATACTTGGGAAATTTTCATTTATTTTATCCTCTAATAGGTCTTCCATTCCTCTGGAGGGTTCTTCTTTCCCTGGGATACCTATAACTCGTATGTTTGAACGCTTCATGAAGTGCCAAAATTCTGTCAATGAATATTCTGCTTTTGCTCTCTTTTTTTCTGTCTCTTTAACTGAGTTATCTAAAGAGCTTTGTCCTTTACCTCTGAGATTCTTTCTTCTGCATGGTCTAATCTGTTATTGATACTTTCTATTGCGCATTTAAGTTGCCCTTTCTATATTCTTCATATCATTCATCTCTTACTTAAGTTTGTTTTTGGATTTCCTTTTAGTTATTTTTCACTTCTCAGTAATTTCCTTCATTATTTTTACCATCTATATTTTAAATTCTCCTTCTGTCATTTCTAACATTTCTATATAGGTAGATTCCTCTGCAGTAGCTACCTCATGATCCCTTCAGGGGGTTGCTCTGGTCTGGTTTTTCAGAATGCCAGTATTTCTCTGCTGTTTCTTCCTTATGAGTGTTTTCTTCCTTTCTGTTTCCTTGCCCTACTTTTTCCTTTCCTCCTGCTCTTTAAATTACTGTGCCTCTGACCTAAGGAATTAAAGTGTCCTTTTGGTAAAGGACTAGAAGGAAGAGAAGAGTGAAGAATAATAAGAGAGAAGACAAAAAAAGAAAAATCTAGGGGAAAATATTGCAAAAAATTTGTTTAAAAACAAAGAAAACACAGTATGTGTTTAGATAGATAGCTATATATTGCCTGGACATCAGGTGATGTTATGGAGTATGAGATGCTAATCACCATGCTGATACAACTGTATAAGATGGAGACTAGAAGCCTCTGCCTTGCCAAGGAGACCAATGTCCCGTCTTCCTGACTTCTTTGCCCTCAAACCCCACAGGGTTAGGAGCCTGAAGCCCTCCTTTGCCCACTTAATAAACAGCCTTGACCTTTCCAAACTGTGTCCCTTGGCTACCTAGTCACTTTCCTAGGAAAGCGTGTGTTCCTCAGATCTTCCCAGGAGTGGCTGTCCTGCTTATCAGGCTCATCAGAACTGGCCTCACACTAGGACCCTGAGGGCCAATCCTGCAAGGTGGCCTTCCCACAATGGCTGTGCCAGATGAAAGTTCTACTCCACCTGGGTGGTTTAGTCCCAGCCCCTGGGCACTGTTCAAAATCACTTGCTGGCTGGCCCAAGCTCTCCCGGCATGACTCAGCCAAGTGCCCAAGTCCATAAAAACCCGTAGGGCAGGCCTTCTGTGTCCATAAACTGTCCCAACCACAGCGCCAGACTCCACCCAAATGCAAGTACTTGCCACTTCTTCACTGCTTTCACCCTCGTCTTGAGGTCCTCAAGTTTCCTGCTGCTTCATTGTGCTCCCACAGGGATGTTTCTGGGCAGTACCCACACGCCAGAGGTGCCTGGACTTTTTCTCTAGTCTAGTCCACTATCTTGTGCTGCCTTATTTTTTGTTGTTTTTTAAGATAGAGTCTCACTCTTTACCCCAGGCTAGAGTGCTGTGGTATCAGTTGAGCTCACAGCAATCTCAAACTCCTGGGTTTAAGCTATCTCCTGCATCAGCTTCCTGAGTAGCTGGGACCACAGGTGCGGGCCATAAGGCTCGGCTAATTTTTTCTATTTTTAGTAGAGATGGATCTCATTCTTGTTCAGGCTGGTCTTGAACTCCTGAGTTCAAGGGATCCTCCCACCTTGGCCTCTCAGAGTGCTGGGAATATATATGCATGAGCCACCACACCTGGCCTGAAATGTAAATATTATTCTTGAAATCATTCAGTGGTACCACACCTCCCTTAGGCTAAAGTCTAGACTTTATAAAGTACTTTATTAATCTGGCTTCTACTTGTCTGTCTGGCCTCTTCTTCCTGTGCTCTGTGCATGCACACACATAATTTCAGGGGTAGGTAGGGGATTTCGAAGTTTATTAAAGTTAATTGTGCCTTTGAATTGCTTTCAATTCAGTGAATTATCCATGAGCAACCCCACACCTAGTTTTTGCCTGTGATGTACCTAGTTACATAGAAGATTGTTCCTTCTTTCTGTCATCACCTATTCATCCTTTAGGCCTTAATTTACTACTTTTTTTTTTTTTTGAGACAGAGCCTCAAGCTGTCACCCTGGGTAAAGTGCTCATAGCAACCTCCAACTCCTGGGCTCAAGCGATTCTCCTGCCTCCGCCTCCCAAGTAGCTGGGACTATAGGCACCTGCCACAACTCCCAGCTATTTTTTTGATTGCAGCCAGCATTGTTGTTTGACAGGCCTGGGCTGAATTCAAACCTGCCAGCTCAGATGTATGTGGCTGGCACCTTAGCCGCTTGAGCCACAGGTGCTGAGCCTGTAGGGCTTAATTTAAACATATTCCTGGAGGCCTTCCCTAGCCCCAGAGTCTGAGTTAGGTGCCCTTCTTGTGTACTGATTCAACATTGCTTATTGCTGTTTTCACACTCATCCTACAGTATTCTGGTTGTCTTATTTATACGCATTCTTCTGTTAGACCACTGAGCTCTGTGAGCATAGGAACCATGGCTCACAGGACATGCTAGCCCCAGTGCCTGACACTTGGTAGGCATTCAGTAAGTATTTATTGACTAAAAGTGGCAGAAAGGCACAAACCCGGGCATGCCTTGCAATATCCATATGACCAAAAGCCAAACTCAAGTGGAATTCGCTTGGATATAGTGATCTAAGCAGAAACTGTGAGTTGCCTTATTTATTACGGAGCTCTAAATGTAGTCCAGAGCAGCCTGTGTGGGGAGCCCCTCGGTTACCTTGGGGTGATGCTAGCTCATGGCTTGGCCTAAGAGCAAGAGAGGGGCATCACCAGTTGCTCTTCCTGATAGACAAAGAGGTTGGCAGGGCCTATGGGAAGGGCTAGAGAAGAGAAAAGTGTATCAGCCTGTAATTTCCAAGGATGGTGGGAATGGTTACTGGTGGAAGGAGCCAAACTAAGGAAGAAACTAGTTCTGCATGGGCACAAGGGCCAGGCTCTTCTTGATGTTGCTGGGCCTTGGGTTTACAGGATGCCCAAGCTGAGGAGGAGATTAAACAAGAAATGAACACACTGCAGCAGAAGCTGAATGAGCAGCAGAGTGTGCTTCAGCGTATTGCTGCCCCCAACATGAAGGCCATGGAAAAACTGGAAAGTGTCCGAGACAAGTTTCAGGAGACCTCTGATGGTAAGATTTGCCATTCTACTTGGACCTAAGACGAGGGCAGGAAGCTGGAAGTAGGGCACAGGCCCACTGTATATTACAACAACTCTTGTTTTTCCAGGTTTCCTTACTTAAAACTCCCAGGAGCTCTAAACATTGGGAATTACCACACTGCTTTGTAGAGTGGAAAACTGCTGAGGTTCTGAAAGGGTAAATGACCTGTATGACACATCTGGTTACTATTAGAGTCCAGGGAGGAATCCATGTTTATGTGGCTCCATGTCCATGTTTCTTACTCTACACTAATATATCTGTTGGCCAGCCCACTGGACAGGTCCTTGTGGGACCCTCTTCAGGCATCCTTTCTCTGTGGAATGCCCTTACTCTTTATTCTCATTTTCAGGTCATTCTTGCCAGAGTGCAGTCCTCAGCAGAGCCAGGACACTAAGAAATCACTTGTCTTTTCTTCTGGCAGAGTTTGAGGCAGCTCGAAAGCGAGCAAAGAAGGCCAAGCAGGCATTTGAACAGATCAAGAAGGAGCGCTTTGACCGCTTCAATGCTTGTTTTGAATCTGTGGCTACCAACATTGATGAGATCTATAAGGCCCTGTCCCGCAACAGCAGTGCACAGGTAGGCTGAAGCCCCTCTTCCAACCAACTTACCTTTCTATGCCCAGTTCTCCTTCCCTCTAGGCTTCCTGTCCTTATCTCCATCCAGATTCAAATCCCAATCCTGACCCATCTGCTTTCCCCAGGCATTCCTGGGCCCTGAGAACCCTGAAGAACCCTACTTAGATGGCATCAATTACAACTGTGTGGCTCCTGGGAAACGCTTCCGGCCTATGGACAATTTGTCAGGCGGGGAGAAGACAGTGGCAGCTCTAGCTCTACTCTTTGCCATCCATAGGTAAGGCTGCTGCCTCAGGGCAGTTGGCAGAGAGACTAAACTGAGGCCACCAGGGGCTGTGGGGTCCAAGGATATACAGAGATCTGCAGAGGTGAAGATGTTCTTGTGGAATCTGGATTGTGTCCCTGTTCCACGTCTACTATAGTATATCTAGCCTTGGTTTTCCTGGACTTGTCTTCCCCATCCACTCAACTTGTCCTCACTGGTCCCTGCATGTATTCATTCCTACCACCAGGCTTTTGCTCATGTAGTTGCTGGCTTTTTGCAAATCTAATTTGACTATCACCTTCCACCCCTTCACACCTCATATTTTCCTCCCTTCCCTCTAGGAATCCCTCCTTAACCACTGTGGTATACCCTAACTTACCCCTCCTAAAATCTAGTAGTACTTAAATCTGACTCTCATAACTTAGTGCTTGATTGTATAGTGTTATTCTACAAACATTTGTGTTTTTTGGGTTTTTTTGAGGCAGTCTTACTTTCTTCCCCTGGTAGAATGCCATGGCGTTATAACACACAGCAACCTCAAACTCTTGGGCTAAAATAATCTTCTTGCCTCAGCCTCCCAAGTAGCTGGGACTACAGGTGCCCACCACAATGTCCAGCTATTTTTTGAGATGATGATGTTCAGGCTTGTCTTGAACTCAAGCTATCCACCCACCTCGACCTCCCAGAGTGCTAGGATTACAGGTGTGAGCCACCACACCCAGCTGCGAGCATTTCTGGAATGCTGCTCTGCACCAGACCCAGCATAGTGAAGAAATGAGGGATGCAGAAGTATTAGACATGGTCTCTGGCCTGTAGCAACTCAAAATTTAGTAAAAACCAGATGCATAAACACACAGTGTTCTAAGTGTTATAATCGGGTAAATATGGTTGCTGTGGATACAGAGGAGGTATATATGCCAGTGTTGGAAGAGGTGTGGATAGGCCAGGGAAGGCTTTTTTAAGTTATAAGGGGAAGTGAAATTTAAGCAGGATATATAAAGGCTAAGTAGAAGTTTGCCAGGGCTGCAGGCAGGCATTCTAGACTGAGGACGGAGCATATGCAGGGATAAGGAGGCATGACAGAGCATGTTGCATGTTACAATGGGGTAGACCTCTAGGTAGTTTGTTCATTACAACTAGAGCCTAGTACAGGTTTATCTCTCCAGCCAGCCTGAGTTCTCCTGATAGGACAGTGTCTCACAATTCTGTAGGATCCTAGAGCACTGGGCCCCAGCACAGAGACAAGGGCTCAGTTGGTATATTGGCTTTTAGGGTCTCAAGCAACATTAGCCTGTGGGTTTTTTTATTGTCTGAAGAAGTGGGTGGGGGAGCTGACCTGGGTGATGGGCCTTGGGGCTATCCCACCCCACCTTGCCACCCCTTCCCCCACGTCAGTGTCAGTTCACCTACTGCTTCCCTCTCAGCTACAAGCCAGCCCCCTTCTTCGTCCTGGATGAGATCGATGCTGCCTTGGATAACACCAACATTGGCAAGGTGGGTGCAAGGAAAGTGGGACCTGGGAGGGAGGCCCCCGGGTCAGGACTGGGTTTCAGAGACCCAACTCCAGAGTATGCCTTAGCAGTTTCTGCTGCCTACTCTCTGTACCTGGGAGGCTGGGCCCAGGGTTATCTACTTCATGATGGTCAGTATCCTCTTCTCAGCCTCTCCCCTACCTTCCACCCCATACCCTACTCTCTCTGCCTCTGGTTGTGACTGGAAAATACAAGGGAGTGATAGGGCTTGAGCCCTACTGAGTGCCTGGCGGCCCCTCCCACAGGTGGCAAATTATATCAAGGAGCAGTCGACTTGCAACTTTCAGGCCATTGTCATCTCTCTCAAGGAGGAGTTCTACACCAAGGCTGAGAGCCTCATTGGAGTCTATCCTGAGGTAGGGCAGGCCTGGCTCACGAGCCAGCCCCAATCCCTGCCTAACTTCCCAGGGCAGGAAGGGAAGACTACAGTGGAGGGGTAAAGGGGTGAGTGAGCATAGGGAGTCAGGTCCTGAATAGCTATCTGGGCTTGTTGGAACCCTACCCTGGAGGCTTAGCCAGCCAAACAAGGCAGGGCTATTACATTTGGGGATAGGTTGAAAGGCCAGGAAAAGGCAGCCAGACAGTGGGAAAAGGAGGAGAGGGCAGAAGTAGGCAGAGAGAGAAGGCACATGGGACTGGACACATCTCTCGCACCTAGAGAGAACCATTTCTTGGGCTTTGGGCAGGTATACAGAGAGGAGGGTTTAAGGCACTGGACCCCTCTTAAATCTCTTCTTAAACAATTTTATTTTTCTTGTTTTCCCTTCTTCAGCAAGGGGATTGTGTGATCAGCAAAGTCCTGACCTTCGACCTCACCAAGTACCCAGATGCCAACCCTAACCCCAATGAACAGTAGTAGTACTTCCCTCCTGCCTTGTCTGAATTACCTAAACTACCCCTCTCCCAATCTCTGGACACTTGGCTCCCAACCTTCTACTTCCTGGCCCTTTTTGATGTAGTAATGGGATTTAAGCACTGCTGTCAAACACGAAGAAGAACAGAGGTGATGTTAGGTCTGGAGCAAAAATTCCTGAGTGACAGCAAGAATTGGCCTGGCCTCTGGAAGGAAGTGCTGAGGTGAATGGGGCCATATATCCATTCGCCAACCCCTTGTGAGCCTCCCCCCTCATCACCCATACTCATAAGTCCCTCGGGCCCCTTGCCCACTTTGTGTGTGGATATGTATGTGTGTTGGCATGTGTGCATGTAGGTGTGTTTGCAAAATAATAAAAGACTGGAGATCTGTTTTAGAAGGAACCTAGGCTGAATTTGATTCCAAGAGAGTTTAGGATGATGGCACCCCTAGAGCTAGGCAAGGTACTCTGGATGTCATAGAAGTCTTAGGCAGTAGCCTGAAACTGCCTTCATTCACTCATTCATGTATGCATCAAACACATACTAAACACCCTGTTAGACTCTGTGCTTGGAATACAGAACTAAATCAGACATGATTACTACCCTCCTGGTAAGGAGATGCAATGAGTTCATGAATTACTATAGTTAGCTGATTGGCTTCCTGGAGAAAGTCACATTTGACCTAAACCTTGACAAATTTTTAGGATTTGGTCAGGCACTAGGAGTAAAGCCTGGGCTCTAGGGTCAGACACATGGATTCTGATCCCACTTTTTTCACATACTTGTTGTTTGACCTTAGGCCAAACAACCATTTGACCTTTCTGTGCCTCAGTTTCCTCATCTGTAAAATGAGGCTAAAAATATTGCCTACCTCATAGGGTTTATGATGTCCAGCTCTTCACTGGTGGTGGAGCCAACTAGGTGTCAACCCCTCAGAATATAAGCATCATACCTGGCCCTCTAAGGGTTTCTAATCCCAGCTATTAGGGATAGAAGGAGCCAGGCTCCAAATCTGGGAGGTGCTTAATGCCCTGGTTACTGGTAAAGTTCCAGGGCAATAATGGGGTGTACCTTACTAAGTGGAGGTTCTGAAGAAACCTATAGCTTCAACCATGTATGATAACCAGATGCCTGGGCTTCAACGTGGGTTGTGAGGAAATAGGGGAAAGGTAACCTGGACCACATCCCAGGCTAATGGGTGAGATTTCTTTTGGGAACTAACCTCAGGAGTTGTAAGGACCATGCAGAGGCAGCAAAGCCTGGTTAAATGAGTTTAGCCTTCACTCATTCACATAGCATTGTCAAATTTCTGTCTTCTCCTAATTTGTATATTGCTTTTTAAAAGTTAAGTCAGTTCTAATTACCCAAGTAATGCATGAATTCATCCTCCTTTTAGGAAATTAGATTATTATAGGTAAAGATAGCCTCATTCGACTACCAACTGTTTTCCCTTCTGATGCCCTTTAATGGTTGTTAACATTTGTTGTATTTCCACGTAGACTTTGTTTTAAAGCTTTTACATACATTGATGAATTCATTGACAAAACTGTTAATTAAATAGTGTATTGAATTGTTCTGCAATTTGCTTCTTTACAGTGTTTTTGAGATCTGTGCATGTTGTAGATCAGTCCATCCTCTAAAAGTTGTATGGATTGCCATCATGTGACTACCATATTTTACTCATTTCTCTTGTGATGGACATTAAGACTGTTTTCAGTTTCTTGCTATTACAAAATACTACACAGGAGCATCCCTATGCCCGTGTTAAAGTGTGTGTGTTGATAACCAAAAGTGGAATTGCAGAGTCATAGGATATCTATATATTTGTTTTTAATAGATACTTTCAAATTGCCCTCCTGTTTACTCAGTGTTTTTCTTAAGGTGATCTGAGGTCTAACATTGTTACTACATCAGTTTCATCCTAAGTAGTAATGTTCGTGAAATCTTAGATTTGACGTGCTAATTATATATTTTCCTAAAACATTAAAATGCATAACTACCAAAATAAATTTGTCTGTGTCCAACCAAAGAAGTTACATACCACCACTGGTACATGTGCTATAATTTGGCAAATTCTAGCATATATGGAAGAGCACAATTTGGGGGTCAGACTTCGTTCAAATTGTAGCTATAGAGGTTTGGTGCCTGTGGCTCAGTGGGCTAAGGCGCCAGCCACACATACACCTGAGCTGGCGGGTTCAAATCCAGCCCAGGCCTGCCAAACAGCAATGACGGCTGCAACCAGAAAATGGCCGGGCATTGTTGCAGGCGCCTATAGTCCCAGCTACATGGGAGGCAGAGGCAAGAGACTCGCTTGAGCTCAGGAATTGGAGGTTGCTGTGAGCAGTGATGTCACAGCACTCTATCCAGGGTGACAGCTTGAGGCTCGGTCTCAAAAAGAAAGAAAATTGTAGCTATAGAAATGGACAAGTTACTTCACCTCTGAGCTACAGTTTCCTCATCTATAAAAGATGATGAACACCTACCTTGCAACCATAAAGGGAAGATTAAAGAAAATAAATTTGAAGCACTTTGGCTGATATCTAGATCACTACAGCCCTTTAAAGGTAGCCATTGCTATTCTCCTTTCTTTACAGATGAGGAAACTGAGGCCAGGAAAGGGTAAGTGACCTATGAATCTACCAGGTAAAAGGCTGGGTTTGAATCCAGGTCTTCTGACTCATCCTAGTGCTTTCTTTACTATAAAGGTCATTATCAACTTTGGCTGTACATCAGAGTAATGAAGCTTTTTCTTTTTCCTTTGTAAAACTCAAGTATATCCATAAGTAAAAAATCAAATAGTATAGAAGGGCTTATAATGAGAAGCATCAATTTCCTACTGCACCCCGACATCCAAAGGATGTGGGCTCTTTAAAAATATTGTTCTGGTCCCATCTCTGGAAATTTGATTCAGTAGGAGTAGATAATAACCTGAATAACTAAGCCCTACCTCACAAGATGAGATTACATTGAGATGCCTTGGGCTAAGACCCTGGCACACAGGAATACAAGTGCTACAAAGGAGCTTTGAGGACTTAAGTCCTGAGGATCCAGGAGGTGAGATGATTTGTCCAAGATTCCAGTGGTTTAGTAGTAGAGCCTAGACTGCCACTTGGATCTACTTAGTGTTTGCCCTTCGCTCTTTCCTATCATGCCCCACCACCTCCTGTTATTGCAGGGCAGCATATGTCAGCGAAGGCTGTGCTCAGCCAGCCAGACACCAGGGAGTGCTTGCAAGAGCAATCTGGATCCAAGTAGAATCCCTAGGGCTTGTTGAAAAACTAACACTAGTTTAATTAGCTTGTAATGTGGACCTAGTATTCTTGATCTAGGGAGTTGAGGAGTATTCCGCAATTGTATCTACCTTTATTTGGGCACTTCAACCTGGAAATCCCAGTGCTGTACTCCAGAAAAAGAGGAATCAAATTTTGATCCTGCCTTTAAGGAGCTAGCTCACTGTCTAGTTGGGGAGGTAATTTGAAAAACAACAACGTTGGTGCCTGTGGCTCAAGGAGTAGGGCGCTGACCCCATGTCCTGGGGGTGGTGGGTTCAAACCTGGCCCCATCAAAAAAAAAAAAAAAAGAAAAAAAACAGCCATTGATCATATAGTGTGGTTAGCACTCTAATAGGCACACAGGAGGGACATCTAGGTTAGGCAAAGATTCAGGGAAGGCATCCTCTAGTCTAATGTTTATCAACATTTTTTTATCTCACAGCACACTCGAACTTACAGTTAAACTTCTGTGGCACAAAGTTATGTTGATCAAAAAAAAGTTTTAAAAGAATATACTTACTGTGCTTTGAACCTCTCTTGGAAATAATATAATTATCTTTAAAAAATGGTTGTGGCACGCTCAAGATCTTCTCACATGGCTTGGCGCCTGTGGCTCAGCGGGCTAAGGCGCCAGCCACGTACACCTGAGCTGGCGGGTTGGAATCCAGCCTGGGCCCGCCAAACAACAATGACGGCTGCAACCAAAAAATGGCCAGGCGTTGTGGTGGGCGCCTGTAGTCCCAGCTACTTGGGAGGCGGAGGCGGAGGCGGGAGACTCGCTGAGCCCAGGAATTGGAGGTTGCTGTGAGCTGCAATGCCATGGCACTCTATCCAGGGTGACAGCTTGAGGCTCTGTCTCAAAAAAAAAAAAAAATCTTCTCACATCATACCAGTTAAAAATCACTGCTCTATCCTAGAGATGACACCTGAAATAAGTCTTACGAGACTGGTAGAAATTAGCTAGTTGAGGAAGTAGGAATTTCCAGGTAGTGCAAAACAGTATGCAAAAAGACCAGAAGACAAACAGCAAAGCAATACTGAAGCATAAAGATTCTTGGGGTAGAGGAAGAGTAATAAGAAAAGCTAGAGAGGTAGTCAGGAACCAGATTAGAAGAGGATTGTAAATGCTTGGCTACAGAGTTTAAACATGTCTTGTGGGACTGTGGTTTCCAAACTGGCTGTACACCAGAAATAAGTAGAACGTTCTGGGCTCCAACCTCTAAAAATGCATGTGTTTGGGGTGAGGTCTTGGATTCTTGAATGCTTATAAAGGTTGCCTTATGACTAGGGTACAGCCAGATATGAGAACTGGGTTAAAGGTAGTAGGGAAGCCATGAAACATTGTTAAGCAGGGGGACTCCAGGTGTGAATCTAAGCTGTTTCTGGCCAACCAGCCAGTGTGGAAATGAATTTAGTTAGATGTTTATGCCATATGTGCCTATGTCTGTACTTTATTACTCAACTTCTCACACTATTACATTTGCTTATTTTGTGCATTAATAAACTGTAAGGATGGGCCTCAGGATTTATCTTGCTTACCAGTATATCCCCTGCAGAAAGCACAGTGCCTAACACAAAACAGGCACCCAGTAAAGTTTTTGAATGAGTACATGCATTTTCAAGGGGGAGATTAGTTAGGAAATTATTGAAAAGACCAAGAGGACTATACAAGGGCAAGGGCCAGTAGAAGTAGATTGGAGGTGTTAAGGTTTCAGGTGTCAGTTTAAGAGATGATAAACTGTACTTGGTGACTGATTATTAGATGTGGAAGGTAACTGAGTGGATAGAATGTGTATCCCCCATGAATACCCACGATTCCTACCCTATCCCAGTCTTCTCTCTCATCCATCTCTGAATCAGCATCTCCTTCCAGTCTCCTCAGCAACTGGAATTCCTTCCTTAAGTTAGTTAAACATTCTGTGTGCTGTGTGGTCTCTGACTTCCCCCCAACCATTGATTCATTCATCCAATTCAATATATCTTGGCTGACCACCTCCTGCGTGCAGTGAGGCTCTTCCAAGCCAGGACTCGGACTCCTTCTTTCCTACCTCAAGAGATGTTTTTTAGGGCTTTCCTAGGTAAGGCATCCTTTATACAAACACAGTGAGAAGCCCCAAATGTCAGAATTGTAAGGGAACTTTGAGACTGCCCAACCCGCTACTTGAGGCCCTCAAAGGGGAATTAACTTCTGAAGGTCTCACTGTTAGAAAATATTGAAACCTTGATTTTTATCTATCCCAGTGCACATCAGAACCAGGTAGGTGTGATCGGGGAGAAGGTGGGACTTAGGTTGAACCTTGAAGGCCAAATAAGATGCTTGCACATTATACTGCCCCCTCCTGGAAACCTTCAGCAAACTGGCCATGCCCATAGAGACATGGGCCCCCTTCTAAGGGGTTTCTTTAGCATAAGTTCTCATGTTCTCTGTACCATGTGACCTCACAAATCTTGACCATACATGGCTAGATTGGTCAGATCTAATTTAAAGGCAGCCAATCTCTAGGCTGGCCAGTGGCCTATTAGGTGGACTGGTGTAAGGACTCTAACTCAAAGGGATGGCATTTATCAAGTGGCAAATGCGTGAAACAATCAGATCTTTCAGGGAGGCTAAATGTGAGGCATTCAGAAGTGGTGGATGAGTGATGACCAGAAACTACAACAGCAAAATCAAAGAAAACTGCAGAAATCATAAGTGAGCAGAGGTCATGAGACATTTTTATCATGAGATCATGAGGCCACAAGGTAACTGAAACCATGAAGCAGCAAGGCAACAATGGGCCAAAAGGACATGAGACAAAACTGACTGAGATCCATGAAGCAGCAGAAGGTGGAATGTACAAGATCCATGAGACAACAGAAATGATGAGACTGCAAGAGATATAAGATAGCCAGCACAACATAGCAGCACAGCAACAAGAATTGAAGCATCAGAGTTACAATGCAGAGAAGCTATAAATTAATAGGAACTGAAGCCCCAAAAGCCACGAAGCTGTAGGAGCCGGGAGGCTTAGAAGATGAGGATCAGTAAAAGCCATGGGCTAGCAATGAGGGGAGCAGAAGCCAGTAGCAGTAGGAGGAGTATAAATTACAGCCAGAAAGTAGTTGAATCACCATTTTGGGTAGCACTAGAGAAGGGAGCAACAGATGCCTGCAGCTGAGGGGGTGATGAGATGAGCCAGGCTCTAGAGGTGCTTTGGATCATTAATGATTTTCAAGTTTCTGTTCTTCCATAGGGCTGCTTGTGTAGCTAGACATTTCTTGTCTTCCTTATTTCCCTATGAATGCTCTAATAAATCCCCATCACTCGCCTGATTGTGTCTTTGTTCCTTGTAATCTAAAAGAGGTTAACACCGTGTTGCGCTGTTTAGATGGGTGGACAAGCCAGGCAGAACATCATCTTGGTGTGTTTGAAGCAAGACGCAATGATGGAAATTCACTCATTCTTTCTGTCTTGCCCTTACTGGCACAAGCACTTTTCAATTGACTTACTAGCTTACTTTCCTCATTCATTCATCCACTTATCATTCATTTGTTCTCTTATTTATGCACAAACTCATAACTTCATTCACTTATTTATTGATGCATTTGCTAATTTATTTGCTCACTTGTTCTTTCTTGGATTCACTCATACATTATTTTTCTATCCACTCGTTCAGCAAGCGCATGTGGAATTCCTGCTGCATGTCAGACCCTTTGCTAGGTTCTGGGGATAAGATATACACCCTACCCGCCAAGGAATTCAGTTTAATTAGAGACTCAAGTAAGCAGTTAAGTGCACTAAGCGTGGCAGACGATATAATAGAAGCCTAGATGAAGTGAGCATGTAGAAAAGATTGGATGCTTTTCCTAGGGTAGAGGGATTACTCAAGAAAGCCTTTATACAAGATGAAGCACTTTTACTGAGTCTTGAAAGAGGATTTGGTGTTCACCATGTGTTAAGGGAGGAAAGAACTTTCCAAACAGAGGAACTACCTAAGCAAAATTAAATGAAGAGTTGAAATGCACAAGGTTTTAGGGGTACTGGGCATTGTCCCATGCAGTGGAATAAGTGGCAGGTTCCAGGCCATCACGCTTAGTTTTTTGATCTATGAGCAATGGAAAGCTGTAGAAGGGCTTGGAGTAGGGAAGTGACAGAGACAGACTGGTATTTAGGAAGATCACTCTGGTAGCTGGTGTGAAAGAAGGCTAGGGGCATGAAACACCTAAATAATGTACTGTCATAATTAGAGGCATGAATGAAGACATATGGGAGCTCCCAAGGAGAGAGAGTTCTACCAGGGAACAAGGAAAACTTTTGGAGAAGGCGGAATTTGCACTAAGCATTAACAAGGAGAATTTCTGGGCGGTGCCTGTGGCTCAACGGCCACATATACCAAGGGCTTTGGGTTCAAACCCGGCCCCAGCCGAACTGCATCAAAAACCCCGCCACATGCCCAGCTATTTTTTGTTGTTGTTGCAGTTGTCATTGTTTAGCTGGCCCAGGCCGGGCTCAAAATCAACAACCTTGGTACATGTGGCTGGCACCATAACCACTGTGCTATGGGTGCTGAGCCAACAAAGAGAATTTCAACGGTGGAGATCAGGAGGGAGGGCTTTCCATGTCTGGAAGAGATGAAAACAAGCAAGGAGATGTGAGTAAATATGCTTTGGTTGGACTAACAAAAATTCCAATTTGTCTTAAGCAGAGGCTGCTTTTGAGGGAAAGGCAAGGAAGGAGACTCTGAGGTGTCCCAAACAGTCCACTGGGACAAGGGAATTTGGGGGAAGGGTGGGTCATGAACTGGAGTGTCCTTTTTTGTGCTTTTTAACATTAATTTTTTTCTCAAATGTTCATTTTAAAATAGAAGTAATACATGCACCTTATTTATAAAAATCAGTAAACTCAAATCAATACAGAAGGACTTAAGAAAAACAAAGTCTTCTGCCTTGCACATCCACAACCCCACTCACTTTTAGCTACTTTTAGTTATTTCTTCTAGTTGTTATTTATCTCCATACCTAAATAATATGTGGGCCTTTTAAAGAGAAAATACCGGGGTTCAACCAAAGCACCAGCCTGCAGTGCTCAGAGAAGCATAATTTGTGAGAACCACTGGAAAGGTTCTGAGCTGCTGGAACCTATTCCCTATGAATTCATGGCATAGCAGACATAGCAAGCTTTGTCACACCCAATGGAAAGGAGCCTGAGCTGCCAGAACCTATTCCCTATGAATTCATGACATAATAGGTATAAAAAATAAAAGACTACTATAAAAAATATACATATATGTGGGCATTTTAAAGGTCATCAATTTCAGACATTACCTATCGCTGTCCTGCTATGTGGATTTAGGTCATTTATCCTAAGTTCAATTCCTGTCCTTCTTGCTTCTAGTATAATTTATAGTTTCTCTATTGATTAGCGTTCTGAATTCAAGTAACACATTTATTTCTTGTTCCATGAACTAGAGACAATATTTCTCGACCAAGAACTTTGTTAGATGAAAGAATATCCTTTCCTATAGCCCACTTCCTCACCATTAACATCCCAACTTCTATCATCTGGTCTTTTATATTGTCAAAGATGATAACATTGAATTCTGTTCTATAATCATAATTGAGTTTTTTGGTGTTTTATCTACAGTTTGATTCTAAAAGTCAAGAAGTAATAAACAACTGTTAATATGACTATGTAAATATTCTTCATGGCAGAGCCAAGTTTTCTCTGAGGTGGTTCAATTTCCTTAGAGAAGAATCTTCTGATTTTTTGCCTAATAGGTAGACAACTGGCTGCTGTGAATTGCACACACAGGGATAAATTGACAGTTTGATAAGAAGCCTTCCAATTAAACTCCCTGTTTTCCCCACATCTCACTTCTACCCATCATCATACTTGGCATTGTCAAGACCCAGGATATTCTAGGTTTCTGCAGAGAAAGATTGACTCCTTTCTCAGTGGCATTACCTCTGAGTATGGCTCCCTCCACCATGCTTCATCAGTCGCCATTTCTCCATTTACTCCCTATCTTCCAGAAATTGGTTGAAATCTCTCTTTTGCTGATGGATCTGCTCGCATTCTCTTCATTGTTGTGTTTTTATACCTCTTTTTATTTCTTTACAATCATTTTAGCAGACTGTCAGGAGGGAATGGAGATAAACATGTGGTAAGTCTGTTGTCTTGACCTGGAAATCTAGTACTCTACCTTTAACTGTTTGTTTTTTATTTTTCCAGTAGTTATCTTCAAATATCTAAATAATATGGAGATTTTTCTATTTATCAACTTATTTATCAATTTTAGTCATAACCTATTGACTTCCTGCTACTTATACTACTCAAATGCCCTCTTCCCATTATAGCCATGTGGCTAATTATGTGTCTTCTATTCCCTACCTTTGTACTTTTCATTAATAGACTTTCTCTATCTCTTAACTTCTGTCATCTGTACTTTTATATTAACAAGATCAATAATAGTTACATTCTGTTCTGTAATCATAATTAAGTCCATACTTTTCCAATAAGTCATTCTAAAAGTTTAGCATTAATAAAGTATTTACACTATTATGATGATAGAAATATTGTTCTACAGTGGTACAATTAGTGTGATAGGATTATGTTTCTTTTCTTATATGGTTTTTTTCCTTGAGTTTCCTTTTTTTTTTTTTTTTTTGAGATAGAGCCTCAAGCTGTCACCCTGGTTAGAGTGCCATGGCATCACAGCTCACAGCAACCTCCAATTCCTGGGCTCAAGTGAGTCTCCTGCATCTACCTCCCAAGTAGCTGGGACTACAGGCGCCCGCCACAATGCCTGGACATTTTTTGGTTGCAGCCGTCATTGTTGTATGGCGGGCCCGGGCTGGATTCGAACCTGCCAGCTCAGGTGTATGTGGCTGGCGCCTTAGCCCATTGAGCCACAGGCGCCAAGCCTTTCCTTGAGTTTCTAATTGTCTTTTTTTCTTTTCATTATCTAACTTTATCGCTTTCTTAAGTTATTCCAAATTCTCCAGGAAAGTATAAAATCATTGGAATCCCCTGTTTTCCCAGATAACTTTTCTCCAGAGCCCGCCATCTTCCTGTTACAATTTGACTACTCTGTAGGCCTATGGCACAGTTATCATCCTGGAATGTTCCTTCATTACTCTTCTGGGTGGACCCAATCTTTCTTAGACTCCATTTCTTTCTAAGTTTACTCCTTTGGAGTGGACATAGTGATTGTTCTGCAATATCCACTCCAATCCTTCCCCATTATATGAAAACTAAGATATTTGAATAGGATTTACCCTACCACCAGCTTTAGTTATAGGCCTTTATTGGTATAAACCAATCTGAGTAATTTCACCCCCGCTACCCACAATGATGATCATTTCAGGGCTGATCCAATGAAGGCTTAGGACTTTTGTTCAGCTTTTGAGGGAAGAGGTGGCCTGTCTTCTCTTGGATTTGAACAAAAAAGCATCTAGCCTGGTTGCTGCTGTTAGCCATCTCATGAACATCTGAAAAGCCTCCTCCTTGAGGATAGAGCTGACAAATGGAAGAGGCAGAACCAAGATATCACAGAGAAATGGAACCATATTCCTTATCATACTGTGCCTGAAGTCTCCCTGCCTATGGACTCCTCAGTTAAGTGAGCAAATATATTGCATTTACTGTTTATGCCAGTTTGGGTTGGGTTTTCTATTGCTTACACCTGAAAGCTTTCTAATTTATGTTTTTGGTTGTCTCCTTTGGAAAGGGGATTAGTATATGTTTGGTTCTATGAGGCATATTTTCACCATGTTAGGTGGAAGCATTTTTTTAAAAACATTAAGGAAGGGTATATGTGGAAGTTGGACAACCAAAGAAGTGAAATATAGTGCTCCCTAGCATCTAAGTCCCATGCTGTTTGGGGGGATTTCCCCCTAGTGAGAGTCTTGGTAAGAGGCAGATCCCCACTTCCTACTATGGAAACTAAAAGTGGTCAAATACTTCCTTTCCCTGCCCACCAGGTAACAAGGGCTGAATACTCTGCTCATGGCTTGAGTCTGCAACATAAAGAAGCCAAGAATATACAAAATTAACCTAAGGATGATACGTTAGGAGAATATATGTGTAATGTATATTATAAGATTTATCAAAGGTTAATAAAAAAGGAAGATAATAAATGGAATAGGAAAATAGGCAGAAGATACAGTGAAGTGTGGTGATATAGAAGGGGAAACTTGAACTTACACAAGTGGAAACTATAATATATTAAGAGATTTTTCAACTCTGTTAATAATTAGAGACATGAAAATTAAAATAATAGTGAGAAATCACAACGGCAATGGTAACATATAGAAAGTCTGATATTATCAAGTGTTGATGAGGATGTGAGGAAAAGGACAACTGTAAATGGGAGTATAAACTAGTGCAGACATTCCAGAGAGCAGAACCTCATGAAAATAAGTATGTATATCCCCCACAACCCAGTGATCCCACTCCAAGGATGTATTCCAGAGAAAATCTCACACAGGTCCTAAGGAAATATAGTTGAAGTCATTCATTGCAATGTGATAGTCAGAAATTGGAAGCAACCTAGGTATTCATCACCATGGGACTGGATAAGCAAACAGTCATATATTCATAGGATGGAAAACTATAAAACAAAAGTAATAAGGTAGATTTATACATAGGCACATGGATAGGTCTCCAAACCTAGTGTTGAGTGAAAAAAGAAACAATGAGATTTATAACATAATACAATTTATGTAAATAACATTGTATATTTTTATAGATATTCATATATCTAAATAAACATATAAAAGATGGATTGAAAGGTACACACATTAATTACACTAGAGAGGCTCAGTAAAATGGGCAAGCGAATTGGAGTGCAGACAGGGACTGATGAGAGTAATACTGTACCATGAATTGAAGGTTATGATTAAAACAATTCTGAAGTCCACAACAAATAAACCAATATAACAGACACGAGAATGAGTAGAGCTCTCCTTTTTTCTTTTTTGTAGAGACAGAGTCTCACTTTATCACCCTCGGTAGAGTGCTGTGGCGTCACACAGCTCACAGCAACCTCCAACTTCTGGGCTTAGGCGATTCTCTTGCCTCAGCCTCCTGAGTAGCTGGGACTATAGGCGCCCGCCACAATGCCCAGCTATGTTTTTGTTTTTGCAGTTCAGCCGAGGCTGGGTTTGAACCCCCGCATCTTCAGTATATGGGACTGGCACCCTACTTGCTGAGCCATAGGTGCCGCCCTAGAGCTCTCCTTTTCAGTGAATTGTGATGATAGGGCAAGGTCCACTGATAGGAGCAGCATGGATAGCAATACCAGAAGCAGCCTTCTAATCAGGCTTTTCCTATTGTGGAACCTTAGTTGTGATTCCTCATGCCTAGACTTTCTAGTTACTGCCCCATTTTCATAGCCTGACTCTCTAGACTTCTGTGAGCTACCCAATAATTTCACAATAAATCCCCTTTCTGCTCAACTAGAGTCCATTTCTGTTATTTGCATCCAAGAATCCTCACTGATATGTGCATTTTGTTGGAGAACATCCTGAAGTAACTTCTAGAAAAAGGTAAATTTGTGAGTCTTTGCATGTCTGAAAATGTAGTTGTTATTTTGCTTTATTATTTCAATGATAGTTTGGCTTGAGAATTCCGTTAGAAATAATTTTTCCTCTGAATTTTCAGGTTATTGCTTTTAGCATTTAGGATTGCTACTTAGAATTCAGATACTAATATTCTTATTCCTTTGCTGGCAACCTGTATTTCCTATCTCTGGAAGCTTTTTTTTTTTTTTCTTCATACTTAGTGCTTTGAAATGTCACAATGATGTGCCCAGAAATGTGTTTTCTCCTCTTCTGTTTTGCTGGGCATTTGGTGGGTGGGCGCTTTCAATTTGATGACTCATTTCTCTATTCTGAGAAATCACTGTTTTATTTCTTTGCTAATTTTCTCTGTTCTTCCTAGGACTCCTATTAGTTGGATGTTGGATTTCCTGGATGGTTGTCTTTGTCTTTTTATTTTCTAACATATTTTTCATGTCTTTGGTTTTCTATTCTACATTCCAGGACATTTTCTTGACTTTATCTTCTATTAGATTCTTATTTTGGCAGTCATTTTTAATTTCTAAACATTCTTTTTTATTCTTCAAAGGTACCTTTTTCGTAGTATCCTTTTCTTCTTTTATTGATGCAATATCTTCTGTGTATGTATACTCAATAGAACTTTACTGAAGTTTCATGGATAACAAAAGATAATTATCAGTCCACAAAGGAAAATTTTCTTTTTTTTTTAAGAAAAATAAGAGTGATTTTATTGATTGCATATAATTTCAGCTATATTAATATGTATTATAAACTTTAAGAATTAGAATAAATGACTTTTTACCAAGAACAGTCATTCAATGAAAATTATTTCATTTCTACACGGTCACTGTATGTTTTAGTTCAGATTATCAGGAAGGCATCATCCAAGCTTTATGTTAGGACACAACAGTTACCCTATACACAAATTTCATTAAATAGAACTGAGACACCTTATGTTTTCTTTTTTAGCAAATACCCCCCTTTTATCATATAGAAACATCTTCCAAATAACCTCACTATACTGTACAAAATTTAACTTTTTATCCACAAAGAGCTGCCTCAAATAACTTTCATTTTCAAAAGCTATAAAGGCATGAGACAGCAGCAAAATGCTCCTCTGGACTTTTTATCTTGGATTATTCATTTTTGCTTTACATTTTAGACTCCACTTAAAAATTAAATCATCCCCACATGATAATACTTATGTAGGAAAGTCTTTTTGTGTACATGGTTAACGCAAAGATAGAAAATGTCAGTTTGAGGAAGTATTTGGCAAATCACAGAAATGAAAGAGTGCTGTCAGAAACAAACAAAAAAAAACACTTTAATGTTTTATGGTTGGTGAGATTGAAGGGCGTCATTCAAATTTCTCATTTCCTTCTTCCCATTTTTCAAATTGAGCACTTCCAAAGAATCTTTGCCTTTTGTTTCCTTTTTTATAAGCTCCTCAATTTCTCTGAAGCAACCTGGGTCAACCCAACATACAATTTCTAACTGTTGACTATAGTCTTCACTTTCTATAATCTTGATCAGTGGCTTAAGCTTTTCTTTCAGCTTCTTCCCTTCATTCACTGGATGAATGAATGGAAGCTTCATGTGAGTACATTCGATCTTCATTTTCTCCTTTAACTGCTTTATCGCTTCCAAAACCTGCTGTTTTGTGCTCTTGTTGGGTTTAACTGAATAGTAGATGTCCTTCATGGCTCTCTCAATAAGGATAACAGTGTATGGTCGCTTTGTTTCAGGGTTCACACATTTGTCTGCTACAATAGTTGCAATGTCCCTAAACATCTGTTCCAGTTGTGTGTGCCTTTCTTTACCTGATACTTGAACTTCTCCTTTAGTCAAAATCTGCTTACAGATTTCAGTTTGGTCATCTTTTCCAAATAAACTGATGAGATCTTCCTTCTTTGCAACCTGACACACAGCTCCACCAGGCCACGACCTTGTTTTTGTAGCAGGAGATTTCGAAGCACTTCCAAGCACACTTCATCTGTACCACAGTCACAGCTGCTTCGTTAGGCTGCTCTGGTTGGTGGACGTGAAGATCGACATTGCAGCTCCTCACAAAATTCGGGCCTGGCAAACCAGAGCAGACCCGGGCCGCCTGGCCTGAGGCTACCCGCGCCTCGCTGTTAACAGCCAAGTGGCGCACGTTATTGTTACGCTTCCCAAGCCAGCGGCCTGATTAACTAGGTCCAAGGACCATGATAATGCACCTGGCCAACTCCACAAAAGAAAATTTTCAATGGATACCAGACATTATGTCTCCAAGAGAAATGTTTTTCGTGCCCCCCTGAGGAAGACTGCGTACTTGCTGTCTTTCAGAATTCCCCACTCTGATACCATATGTAGGAAAGATTATTGTCTGCTGACTGTATGGTTTTGACCACATGCTCCCCAGCCTGCATTCCAAATCTCCAGCTCTCACCTTGGCATCAGAAAGTGGAGGTTATTTTCCCATTCTCTGCTCCCAGGCCAACTTCATTTCTTCCTCAAGCATAACACTCTCCATATCCATTTTCTTTCTGGGGTATTCTAACACCTGCCCCACAGTGATGACCTCAGCCCCATGACCCACAAGAGGCCATCACAATAGTCACCAACTCTATATCACAGAGTGGGTTGTTTTTAAAGTTAAATAACAATATTAACTGAACTAATAATTCAGTTTCATTTTACAGTGCTTCAAACAGAAGCCAACAGCAAAATTAAAGCCTGCATGTCTCCTGACATGGTCCCAACTCAGTATCTTCTGTGAGCAAAGGCCTGAAAAAAAATATATTCACACATCTCTAAAGAACAAATAGTAATTTTCAGTGCCAGTCTAGTCCAAATCCATGTTTAAAATAAAAAAATTGGTGGCACCTGTGGCTTAAGGAGTAGGGTGCCGGCCCTATATGCCAGAGGTGGTGGGTTCAAACCCAGCCTCAGCCAAAAACTGCCAAAAAAAAAAAAAAATCTGCATGTTTGGCTCGGTGCCTGTGGCTCAACGGGCTAAGGCACCAGCCACGTACACCTGAGCTGGCGGGTTTGAATCCAGCCGGGGCCCACCAAACAACAATGATGGCTGTAACCAAAAAATGGCTGCAACCAAAAAATGGCTGGGCATTGTGGCAGGTGCCTGTAGTCCCAGCTACTTGGGAGGCGGAGGCAAGAGACTCGCTTGAGCCCAGGAATTGGAGATTGCTGTGAGCTGTGATGCCACAACACTCTATCCAGGGTGACAACTTGAGGCTCTGTCTCAAAATAAATAAATAAATAAAATAAAAAATAAAGAAATTAATGCAGTGGAGGCATAATACTGTTAAAGTACACACAGATTGTCACTATACAGAAAATTTACCATTTTAATCATCGTGGATAATATTTGCTGTGTGCTTATTCTGAGCTCTTATACTTGAGTTACCTTTGTTTCATGAAGAAGGAAAGTGAGGCTCAAAGGAAGGTGTTATTCACCCAGGGTTACAGAGCTAATAAATGGCAGACAGAAATTGTACCAGGACTGTCTAACCACAGTCAATCCATGTAACTGCTGCACATAGCTTCCCTGGTTTCCACTAGCCACATTCAGGTTAATAGTGATAGTACAATATTCTCTAAGATCACTAGGTGGATACCTGAGATACCTAAGTCTAAGTGAAAAGCCTATTCTGGGCAGTCTGCTTCCAAGAGGATTTCATTGATTGATGTCATTTGCTCCAGAGATAAAAAAACTTTTATCAATTTTATTTTTCCTAAGACAAGATCTTGCTCTGTCACCTGGGATAGAGTACATACCTCACTATTGCTAGGGGCTCAAGTGATCCTCCTGCCTCAGCTTCTTAAGTAGCAGAGACTACAAGTGTGAACTACCACACCTGGCTAATTCTTCTATTTTTTTGTAGAGATAGGTTCTCACCCTTGCTCAGGCTGGTCTTGAACTCCTGGCCTCAAGAAGTTCTCCTGCCTCAGCTTCCCAAAGTCCTAGGCTTACAGGCATGAGCCACCATGCCCAGTCTATCAGCTTTAATTTTTCAGATTTTTCTTAGAAACATAACACTTTATTTTTTAATTATTATTTTTTATGAAAGGTATACATACACATAGTCAAAAGGTAAAATAGTGCTAAAGGATGCCTAATAAAACCCTGCAATATCCTTCTCTATTTCTTCCCACTGCAAGTCATAAAGCAACTACTACCAACTGTTAACTGTTTCTTTGGTACTTACCATTCCCAAACCCCTTCTCCCTTGCCACCTTGCACTCAGAGGCTGAAGAGCCACATGCTTTCTTATAAGGCCTTCCTTGCACCTTAGGATGGCTATATGACCCAGGTAGGGTCAATGAGATGTTTTCTGGGAAAAGCATTTGCTTTCCTGAGCAAAGAGACACACATAGCTGATGCTGTCTCCTTGTTTCTTCTTTCTGCCTTGAATATAGTCATCCTGTGTGGAGTTATGACAGCTATCTTTATGGTCATGGAAGAATGAGCACAAGGATGAAGACAACACGTTAAGGATGAAAGTCACAGCCCAATTCCTTGATGGCATTGTCGAGCAGCTGAACTCCTGCCACACGTCCTGTTAATTAAAAAAATAAAGAAAGCCATATATGTTTAAGCCATTGTCAGTTGGGTTTTCTGTTACTTGTAGCTGAAAAGATTTTTAACAGATGGACCACCATAATTTGAAGCATTATCTCTTGCATATCCTTATAATAGAAGAGGATTTACCTTTCTTCTGTCCCCTCCTCACACACCCCTACTTTTCTTCCCTTCATTCTTCCAATATGTTTATATCCCAGTTCCTACTAAATCAGTTGTCACTGCAGAACCAAGAAATATGCTGTGATTACCTTTTTTCATTTTTTAATTTTCCTGGTTTTAATGATTGCTTAGCTTTTCTTTCCTGTTGAAATGTGGCTAGTGTTAGTTTTTCCTATTAGTTTCATCAGTTCATTCACACACCTATTAATCATATTTTTTTATAAATGCTCAATCAACCATTGATTTAAGAAGAACTCAATATAAAGTTGACTTGGAGTTCTGTATAGGGGGTAGGAGTTTGTTAAGTTCACTGTTAGACTTCCCTTTCTTTGGAGACAGAGTCTTGTTCTGTCACCAGGCCAAAGTGCAGTGGCATCAACCTCAAACTCGTAGGCTCAGGTGAACCTCCTGCCTAAGCCTCCTGAGTAGCTGGATCTATAGGTGTGTGCCATCACGGCCAGCTGATTTTTGTATTTTTTGTAGAGTTGGGGGTCCAGCTCTAGCTCAGTCTGGTCTCAAATTTCTGATCTCAAGTGATCCTCCTGCTTTGTCCTCTCAATGTGCTAAGATTATAGGCGTGAGCCACCACTCCTGGCCTGGACTTCCCTTTGAAATGACTGAGTGGGAACCTGCACAATCTGCCAGAGAATGTCTAAGTGCAGAAAGTGACAGACTTTGCTCTGGGACTATTTGATTTCTTTGGAGAACCCTCTGGTACTTTACTGGAGTGTAAATACTTGGCTCTTGTGATTTCTACCCATGAGCATGGGTGAGACAAAGGAAGGTAGAGGAGATAAATTGTTCCAACACACACTTTCAGATATCCTATTTGAGGCTCTATATCCTGCTCCCACTTTTAGGATACATTTTCCCAGGGTTTTGCAAGGTATATCAGCTCTTTCCTGGTGGATCCCCTCCCATGTGCAGACTATGATCATGCCTTTCCCTGCCCTATTTTCTCTGTTACCACTCCTCTAACCCCTTTTTGTTTGCCAGAAAGTTGTTGAAATCTCTCTCCCGTGGTGAGAACTCCTCCAGTTTTCTGTGGAGTTGTGGGCTTATACCCAAATGATTCTTTTACTCTTATTTTATGAAGTCTTAGGAGTTAGAAGAGACAAATACATTACTACCTTCTTGAATGGAAGTTGAAATCTAAATTTTTAACTGCTCCAGATTATCTGGATGCATCAAGTCTATAGACCAACATCTGTGAACCATTGGCAATGGAAAAAGCCCGGATTTGGCAATCTTACAGATTTGAGTTTGAATTCTGACTCCCTGACTTCCTTACTTAACTCACATTCATGGGCTTCATTTTTCTTCTCTATAAAATGATGTCCCAGGTAAAATACAGTCAGTCCTAGGTAGAATAATGTCTATCTAGTGGAGTTCTGGAAAACAGTTCTGGAAAGATTTCCTTGGATACTGTATATAAAGCATCCAACACAAACTGGGCATACAGTAGGGGTCAAGAATAGGAGTGATCACTTGTTAATGGCAGAAAGTGGCAAAGGTGCTTGGAAAGACTTGAATCAAGTTTTCAGAGTGCCTGGAATAACAGGATTCTGATGATGAAGAATCTTGACAGGCTTGTGAGCAGGGTAGTGACTTGGTCCCAAAGAATTTGTCAGATTGTTCCCTGAGTCTGGTCTGGGTAGGGAGCAAGAAGCCCTTGGCCCAGCAGCTCTTGGGTTAAAATCTTTGTCTGCATCTGAGTTATTTGTAACTCGTTGTCATGGCAACAAGTTTGGCAGGCGAGCCAGTGCTGCAAGCTCCTGACAGTGCAGAGGGGAGGGCAGTGGGAGAAGACAGAAGATTTGGAAGTGTGTGTTGCGGGGGGAGGGGGTGGGAGGGCGGGGGTTGGTCTGTGACCAGTGCCTCATTTCTCTTGGATTTGTCTGAGGCTTTCAGCTGGAGATGGTGAGTATCCTCTAGGGAGAATCACTGGATGTTGGAGACTCATCTCCCAAATCTCCTGATATTTCAGATGTGAAAATAAGGGCAGAAAGGTCCAGCAGCTGGCTCAAGGTCAGGAACAAAGATAGGACTGGTCTTTTTAAAAAAAGAAAAACCTCGGGGTCATAAAATAAACCTGAAGAGGACCTTTGCAAACATTTTGTCCATCTCCCCATCAACACACACATACGCCTTTTGTTGTTCCATTCATATGAGAAACCTGGGACCCAGGGTGGTTTACAAATGATTTAGATTCACAGAGCAATTCTGGTGCTAACTTGAGATCAGAACCCAGAGGCCTCGATTTCCCAGGCCTGAGTACTTTCTCAGGAAGTGATAGACTAGGATTCACAGTTTGGAGAAACCCCTCTCTGCTGACTATAAAAATAGGAAGGCCTCCCAGGGTAATACTGATTTGACTGCCTTGGCTTTTCATCTCCTCAAATCCAACATATATGTGTTCATTTCCCCTCTCCCATGACACCATTTTTCTGCGTGTATGTGTGTCCTCTTGCCTGCTGCATTGCTGTTGCAGAAATGGCAGCCCAACACGACCCCACTCTGGACCAAACACACCTGCCACATGCTTCGCAGTCCCTATCACTCACAAGGCTAAGTACTTCTTGAACATTCTCTTATGTAATTCAAAACTCCCAATTATTCTCTGCCTCTCAATTTAGTAAGCAGAAAACTAAAGGACTGGAGAAAGATAAAATGACTGGCCCAAAGTCTCATAGTTAGTCTTAGCCTGGATCCCTCCCCCTTATGATCCTCCTCAAAAAGATGTTTCCATCCATTCTATCACATACAGATTTCTCAGCCCTCAGAGCTCCTCCAGCACTTACTTTTGTCTTAATTATCCCCTTAAATTTGCACAATATATTTCCTCTGTGTTCTCTGCCTTATGTGCAGCCTAGACTCCTCTTGTTCCTTTGATCCTTCACCAAGTTCAATTGATTTTCTCCTTTGTCTGTCAAATCTTCCTTCTTTCCCCATTCTCTGCCACTGTCCTTCTCCAGTCACAGCATCCCTCACATAAATGACACTAAAATCTACTCCCTGGCTTCTAGACTGGCCATCTTCAACCTAATAGTGTGCACACAGCAAGAAGGCATTGACTCTAAAATCAAAATATTCTTTCTATTACACCCCATCCCCCACAGGATAAAGATCTAGCTCCCTGTTTGATAGTTGAAGTCATCCACAGTTCTGGCCCCGACAAACCTCTTGAGCCTCTCATCTCTTGCCACTCTTGGCCTCACATACTGTTCTCTAATGACTGAACTATAAGTGCTTCCTATAATGTACAAGGCCTTTTTCTTTTGAGGTGTCTTTGCAATGGCTCCCCAAACCCAAAGAACTCAGTTGTTCCAGTGTCAATGCATCCTTGCAGCCTACCTTGGTTCCAAAGTTGAATTGGATCCTATCATCTGGTTTCCCACAGTCCCAGAACTCCTCTCTGATGCTGCACTATGGAACTGATATCTGCTGTTCTCTCTGCTGTCAGATCAGAAGCTCCCTCAGGGCATGGACTCTGTATATCCAGCAAAGCTTAGCATCTGGCCATTTCCAGAGGAAGGCCCAGTGGATAGTCATTAACTAAATCCAGGTGCATGAATGGTTGCATGAAGAATGAAATTTGAACTCAGTTCTGTGATTGCACACTCTAATAGTCTAGGGGCTATTAGACATCACTGTTTGCCTGACAGTTTCCACTCTGCCCAGAAATGTGGTTTATCTACGAGGGGGCTCAGCCTGGGTCAGCTGAGGCATGGTACAGCAGCAGCCAGTCCAAACCAGCTGCATCTTGAGCAAGGAGGTGTAGTGGAAAAGACGAATGGAAAGGGGGTTTCCCTCTAAGGTAGATGCTATTGTCCCCCTCCTCCTTATAGGTAAAGAAATTGAGGCTCAGGGAGACTTTGGCTACTTGAAAAAGCTACTCAGCTAAGCACAGGGTGGTGGAACTCTGATCAACTCCAAGTCACTTTTTGCTTTGTCCTATCTCTCACAACATTCCCTTTGGCCAACAAGGTAGTGAATGGTGGAGTAGTGCCTCAAACTTGGGTCTTAGAGAAACAATTGTAAAGGTAGAAGAGATAAAAGAAATTAAATTTTGAACACCTACTATAACCTTGTGCAGCGCATGGCCTAGAGCTAGAATGCCAGGCTAGACAGGAAAATTTCTGTGTGTGTGTATGTGTGTGTGTATTTTTTTTTGTTTGTATGTTTGTTTTTAGAGAAGGGGGCTCTCACTGTATTGTCAGGGCTGGTCTTGAATTCCTGGCCTCAAGCAAGTCTCCTACCTTAGTCTCCCAAGTAGATATTAAATATATATTTTTTGAAAATTTCCTAATGCTGAAAGTAAAATTCATTAAATACATTTAAATGTTTGTCTTTGGGGGAAAGGGGACTTGGAGCAGGGTGTAGGAATACTGGGGAATAAATAAAATGAAAAAACCAAAAGGAATCAAGAGAAGGACGTTGAATGAACTAATGATAATAATGTACCTGATCTGAGGAGCACGAATAACCATATCCTCTGCCCAGAAGTCCCAAAACAACAAAACAAATGTCCACCCTCCCCAAAGTAATGCATCTTCATTAAAGAAAATTTAAGGAACAAAAGACATCCTACTGTCCCAACACAATCAATGTATTTAGGCATTATTCTAGCCCCCCCAAAAACATATTTGGGATCATGCTACATATTCAATACACACTTTCACTTTCACATAAATATTTTCATTAAAATTCTTTTTTTGTTATTTTTTAAATTTTTTTATTAAGTCATAACTATATACATTAATGCATTTATGTGGTACAATATAATGATTTTATATACAATTTGGAATACTTACATCTAACTGATTAACATAGCCTTCACCTCACTTACTTAATTATTGTGTTAAGACATTTATACTCTACTCTTAATATATTTGATATGTACCCTTGCAATATACACCATAGGTGAAATCCCACCAATCACCTTCCCTTCACTCACCCTCTCCCCTCACCTCCCCCTCCTTTTCCCGCCTTCATCCTGGACTATAGTTGTGTTTTATCTTTCATATGAAAGTGTAGGTGATTCTATGTTGGTTTCATAATAGTACTGAGTACATTGGATACTTTTTTCCCCAATGTAGATACTTGGGATACATTACTTTAAGAAGAATATGCTCCAGCCCCATCCATGTAATCATAAAAGAGGTAAAGTCAAGTGATCCCATCTCAGGGTGGGCAAGAGACTTGAAAAGAAGCTTCTCTGAAGAAGATAGGCACGTGGCCTATAGACATGAAAAAATGCTCATCATCATTAACCATCAGAGAAAAGAAAATCAAAACCACTTGGAGATATCATCTAATTTTAGTAAGAATAGCCCACATAATAAAATCCCAAAACTACAAATGTTGGCATGGATATGGAGAAAAGGGAACACTTCTATGCTGTTGGTGGGAATGCAAGCTAATA